>PVLD010002128.1:0-122911 GCA_004027595.1 Dinomys branickii
AAGTGTGTATTCATCTCAGATGCCCATTTCTGGATTGGGTCTTTGAATTTGAACAGGTACATGTTTTTTAATTCTTTGTATGTTCTAGATAGAAGACCTTTGTCTGAGGGACAGCCAGCTAGGATTTTTTCCCAATTTGTGGGTTTTCTTTTTACTTTGCTGGTGATTTCTTTAGATGTACAAAAACTTTTCAGTAGGAGAGGTCCCAGTTATTGATTCTTTGAATTGTTTCCCTTGCAGTTTCATTTTTGTTCATGAACTCTCTGCCTACTCCTACGTCTTCAAGATTTTTACCTACTTTCTCTTCCAATAGATTTAGAGTTTCTTTTTAATGTTGAGATCTGTGATCCATTTTGACTTGAGTTTGGTGCATAGTGATAGACTTGGGTCTATTTTCAGTTTTCGGCAAGAGGCAAGCCGGTTTTTCCAGCACCATTTATTAAACAGGCCATCTTCTTTCCAGTGAGCTTACATTAACTGATTTGCAAATATTGAACCATCCCTGCATTCCTGGAATAAATCCAACCTGGTCATGGTGTATAATTTTCCTTATGATTTGCTGCATTCTATTTGCTAGTATTTTGTTGCGTATCTTTGCATCTATGTTCATTAGACAGATTGGCCTATAGTTCTCTTTCTTGGTGAGGTCCTTCTCTGGTTTTGGTATCAGTATAATACTTGCCTCCAGAAATGAGTTAGGGAGAGTTGCTTCCTTTTCAATTTCATTGAAGAGTTTGAGGAGTGTTGGCATTAAATCTTCTCTGAATGTTTTGTAGAATTCTGCTGTGAATCCATCAGGGCCTGGGCTTTTCTTTGTTGGTAAGTTTTTAATGACATTTCCAATCTCATTAATTGATATTGGGTTGTTCAGGATTTTTTAATCTTCCTGATTCAATTTTGGTAATTTGTACATTTCTAGGAATCTGTCTATTTCTTCTGAATTTTCTATCCTCTGGGAGTAAAGATTTTCAAAGTAGGTATTAATGATCTTTTGAATTTCTGTGTGATCTGTAGTGATTTCATCCTTTTCATTCCTTATTGCATGTATTTGAGTTCTTTCCTTTCTTTTTTTGATAAGGTTGGCTAGGGGTTCATCAATTTTATTTATTCTTTCAAAAAACCAACTCTTTGATTCACTTATTTTTTGTACAGTTTTCTTTGTCTCAATTGCATTAATTTCTGCCCTGAGTTTTATAAATCTCCTCCCTTCTTTGGGCTTTTGGTTTGGCTTGTTGCTCTTTTTCTAAAAGTTTGAGGTGTAGCATTAGGCTATTTATTTGCTCTCTTTCTGTTTTCTTTATATATGAGTTCATCACTATAAATTTCCCTCTGAGGACTGCTTTCATTGCATCTCACAGATTTCAGTAGGTTTTGTTTGCATTTTCATTTGTTTGTAGCTATTTTTTAATTTCTTCTTCAATTTCTTGTGTGACCCATGGGTTATTCAGGAGGTTGTTGTCTAATTTCCAAGTGTTTATATAGTTTTTGGGGTTCTCTTTGTCATTAATTTCCAATTTCATTGCACTGTGGTCAGATAATACGCATGGGATAATTTCAATTCTTTTGCATTTAGGTAGATATGCTCTATGGGCTAGAATGTGATCGATTTTAGAGAAAGACTCATGTGCAGCTGAGAAGAATGTGTATTCTGATGTTGTGGGGTGGAACACTGTGTACACATCTACTAAGTCCATTTGTTCAGACTTTTGGTTCAGGTCTGTTATTTCTTTGCTGAGTTTTTGTCCAGTTGACCTGTCTCTTTGAGTCAGAGGGGTGTTCAGATCCCCTATTACACTAGTGTTATTATTTGATTTTTCACGTCTGTTAAGATTTGACTTGTAAAGTTTGGTGCTCCATTATTTGGTGCATGAATGTTTAGGATTGTTATCTCTTCCTCTTGCAGCTTTCCCCTAGCTAATATGTAATGGCCTTCTTTATCTCTTTTGATTGTTTTTGGTTTGAAGTTTACATTGTCTGAAAACATAATAGCTACCCCTGCTTTTTTCTGGGAACCTGTTGCATGGAGAATTATTCTCCATCCTTTAACTTTCAGCCTGTGGATTTCCTTTTGAGTAAGATGTGTTTCCTGTATACAGCATATCACTGGATTATGTTTCTTAATCCATTCTGCCAATCTTTTTCTTTTGACTGGTGAATTGAGGCCATTTACATTAATGGTTATAATGGTTATGTGTTGGCTTATTCTTGTCATGCTATTTACTTGTTGTTGTTTTCCTACTTTTGCTATCTGTTTACTTGCTTGTTCTGTTTGGGGGTTCCTTTCTATTGTTGTTCTTGGGATTGTGGTCACTTTTTTCTCTGTCTAGAATATCTTTTCGTGCTTTTTGCAATGCTGGTTTGGCACTCATGAAGTTCTTCAGTTGTTCTTTGTCATGGAAAGATTTTATTTCTCCCTTGAATTTGAAGGATAGTTTTGCAGGATACATCAGTCTGGGTTGGAAGCTGTTTTGTCTCAGAATCTGTAATACCTCGCTCCAAGCTCTTCTTGATTTCATGGTTTCTGTTGAGAAGTCTGCTGTGATTCTAATGTGCTTTCCTTTATAGGTGGTCTGTTTCTTTTCTCTAGCAGCTTTTAATATTGTGTTCTTTTGCTGGATGTCTGGGATCTTGACTATTATATGTCTGTGTGTGGTTTTATTTGGGATATGGCTCGTTGGGGTTCTATATGCCTCAATTAACTGTACTTCAGTATCTTTTACCATGTTTGGGAAATTTTCTGCTATTATTTCAGCAAATACTCTTTATATCATTTGTGTTGTCTCCTGCTGTTTCACTGACTCCTATTATTCAGATATTATTTCTTTTTGCCTCATCTTGCAGCTGTTGGATTGATTTTTCCTGGATCCTTGATGACTTTCTGACATCCTTCCTTTCACACTGATAGCTGCCATGCTGTCTTCAAGATCTGAAATTCTATCTTCGGCTTCATTTAAGCAGTTTTGCAAACTTTCAATGGAAGTTTTCAATTCCTGGCAATCTCTTTGGGCCTGTTTCATTTGTGGTAATTCATTCATAAATTGCTCTTGCAACGTTTCCATTTGTTTCCTATGTTCTTCTATTCTTTTATTTATTTCTTCTCTATATGTGCGGAGCATTTCTTCCATTATTGTTTTCACTTCATTTTTTGCCTGAGAGATTATTTCTGCTTTAATCTCTTCTGTGGCCTGATGGAGTTCTTTCTTTACTTTGGATGTGATCATTTCAGAAAATCCAGGTATGTGGCTTATTTCTGCTTTAATTTCTTCTATGGCCTGATGGAGTTGTTTCTTTATTTTGGATGCAATCATTTCAGAAATTGCAGGTATGTGTGTTCCTAGTTCTCCCATATCATTGCGCCTAGGACTTATTCTGGGTGGGGTTGAGTTCTGAGACTGCATTTTGCTCTTCTGTCTTGTCATTTTGGATATCAGATGCAAAATATTGAGCTACAAATTACCCAGGCAGCTCACTAGGCAAAGGTCCATTACAAAGGCTGCTCCAATGGCTCCTTCTCTTTGGGAAAATGTCCCTTAAGCTTTCTGCTAAGAATTCCACTCAGAAGGCTGCTCAGATGCTGTTTTGTGGGCTGAGCTTCTCCCTGCCCAGAGATCCCGATCGGAGTGCTCACGCACCTCACCCGCCCAGAGTTCCACACAGGCAGAGGGGCCTCCAAAGTGCTGCTTTGTGGGCCAATCTCCTCTCCGACCCAGAGATCCAGGTCAGAGCGCCCCCATGCCTCACCTACCCAGAGTAATGCACAGGCAGGCTGCCTAGATGCTGCTTTGTGGGCCGAGCTCCTCCCTGACCCAGAGATCCAGGTCAGAGCCCTGTCATATATTTTAAAAGGAACACTTATTTTAGAAGTTTTGGATAATTGGAAAGGAAATCACTATTCCTTTGAAATACCTTTTTCCTTGTTTAGAATAAGTAAGTATAACTGGTTCTCAATGAGTACCAGGTGTGGTTCCAGCCTAGCCGCACTGGCCTCCCCTGGAAACTTGTTTGAAATCCATGTCCTCATGCTCGATCCCAATTAACTGGATCAGAAACTTGGTGTACAGCCCAGAAATATGCATTGCTACAAGCTCTCCAGATGACTTCCATGCATGCTGGTTTGAGCTCTGCTGATTTAAGAGGTCAAGAAAATGAGTTTGAGTTTATGAGTCAAGAAGGAAAGGGAAAGTACACAGGAAAGGGTTGTGGGGAACCACTCAGACTGCTTCAAAACTCAGAGGTATCTAAGGACACCTGAGGACGTGACCTGTTTGCCTAACACAAGCCCACAGTGCAATATGGTTATGTAACCATGGCTTAGCACAGGTAAACAGGCATGCACTGATTACAGCACTATGGAAGAATGTAAATATGAGATAACAACTGCTATAGGGATTATACAGTAAAGACACAGCTGGCTCTTGCACTCTTGTGCTCTTGTACTGTGCTCTGATCCATGCTTCCTGCTGCTGTTGCTGAGTTCTTACACATGTGTATTCTTTAACCTTGGGAGCTCACCTATGAAAATCTCCCTTGGGCCCCCCAAGTGGGCTGACAGAGCTCTGATTGCTAGCTTAGAGTTTATAGTTTTAGGCTAAGAGCTTGATTTGGTGGTAAAGTGCTTGCCTGGCATGCATGAGGCCCTAAGTTTAATTCCCAGCACTGCCAAAAATAATAAATAAAAAGTAAAAGAATTTACTGTTCTTCTACTAACCTTATAGATGTCATACATGAGCTGTATTTTATTTTCAAATTGATAACACCTTTCATGACTTTCTGATTCCAAAAATGTAACAGGTGTTATTTTTAAATGTCAGGAAATTATTGGAAAAAAGAGTTCAAAATACTGACAACAGCAAATGTTGGTGAGGATGTGGAACCACAGGAACTCTCATTCGTTACTGGTGGAAAGACAAAATGGCACAGCACTTTGGAAACAGTCTGGTAACTTCTTACAAAACTAAACATACACTTCACCATGTGTTGTTAAACTCCTTGGTGTTTTCCTAAATAAGTTGAAAATATTTTTTAAAAATACTGCACACTGATGTTTATAGCAGATGTTTATTGGTGGGTGCCAAAATTTGGAAGCAACTAACATGTCCTATAGTACATAAAGGGATAAATACACTGTAGTACTTCCAGAAAATGAAATATTATTCAATACTAAACTCAAAAGAACCACCAAGCCATGAAAAGATGTGGATGAACCTTAACCACATACAAATAAGAATAAGAAGCCAAACTGAAAATGATACACACTGTGTGATTCCACTGTAGGATATTCTGTAAAGGGCAAAATTGTGGAAACAGTAATAAAATCTGTGCTTACCCAGAGTTGAGAGGAAAAAGCATAAATAAGTGGAACACACATGATTGTCAGGGCAATGAAAACCCTCTGCACAATACAATAATGATGGATGCATGTCACTATGCATTTGCAGTCCCCAGGGACTGTACAACAGGAAGCATAAACCCTAACATAAATGATGGACTGTGGGTGACAGTGGTGCATCCTGTGGGTTCATCTGGTGTGTAACGTGGGGAAGCTGCACCTGAGGGGCGGGGCTTATTTTGAGCTTTCTGTACTTCCAGCTCAATTTTGCTCTGAGCCTAAAACTTCTCCAAAACATATGGTCTATTGTTTTAAAAAGTCTAGCAATATATAAAGTACCTTCAAATTTTACCATCTAGGGGGAAAAAAATCACAATTAACATCTTAGTGTACACAACTCAAGACTTTTTCCATTCATAGATATAGTTATACACTATTCCTTTCAAAAAGAGGGTCATACTAGACTAGTATTCTATAAAGTCCTTTTTAAATTTAAAAAGACATCACACACAGGTAAAGTTCTACTACCTTACTTAAACTCACCCTGTGGTCCATCGGAAAAACTACAACTGTAACAACTGCTTTCTTACAGAACAAATAAAACGTTTCCAACATCACTGTCAAAAACAATTCTGCGTGCTTCACTGAGTGCATAGTTCAAACGCTTCCCCAGAACGATCCGGTCCACAGATGCCTCGGAAACCTCCTCTCTCCTCTGTCTTCCTTCTTCCTCTCCTCCATCTCTTAAGCAGAATCCTTCAGAATGGGAGAAAACAAGACCTGCTCCTGCTGACTTTGTGGGCCATATGCTGGGGATGAAAAGGATTATGTTTAAAAAAAAACATAACTCTCTGGCTTTTGAGCTTCCCTCTTGTATGTTATCTTCATGTCCTGAGGAAAGCTTCTGCCTGACCCTATGAAAAAGTGACCAGTGATTTCTCCTGTCCCTGCTGCTGAGCCCCAAGGTCGATCTTGTCTGAGTCCTACTCACAATTTATGAAGAGGACATGCCTCAGTGGCACAAATAGTCACTTCCTCCTGGAGCAGAGCCAGAAAGAAAAAAGGGGGAAGGAGAGAAAAGGAACAGAATTGGAAACAGAGGCACGTGGAGGAAAAGGATACAAGGGAGGGAGATGCGAGGTGGGGAGTCCTGCAGACAGCAAAGCCATGCGCCACCCCTCGTCCCTCACCCGGGCCTGGGATTAGGGTGAACACTCTCTGCAGAGATACCCACACAACTGTGCTTCTACAAATCCTCAGACTTCTTTTTTGTCGTTACAACCTCAAACAAATTCCATTCCTGCTACAGCGGCTGCAGGCCATAATAAATACATCTCCAGCAATCTCAGCTCTTAATGCTGCCAGAACCCTTATGCCAAATTTAATCAGAAAATACAAAGTTGCAAACCTCCCCCGGCTACAAATTTTAAAATGTACTTTCCCTTTGACCATATAATGGGGGTAATACAGGGAACTCCCACAGAAATATCAACATGTGTCTGACATAGAAAAAGGACTAAATAAATCATCCTTAGAATATAAATTTACCCACATATTTTCCGTTCTACTGTGGCAGTTGCACTAGAAATCAGGGGTGGGAGGGACTTCTAGTAAACTCACTAGGGCTGTTATGAGTGAAATTTCAAGAATTTAAAGGAGGAGGGTGTGAGACTGATTCAAATAATGATAATAATATCATGACACACTTTCGTAATAAGGCCACAGGGACCTGTAGTCTGGAGCCTCACCTGCCTCTTTTCCACCCACCACACCGCAGCCCCGTGTGCTCTGCTCCCCATTTCTTCATCCATGGAGGCACATTCGAGTCACCTTCCCAACACAGTCCCCACATGCATTTTATTGCCTCTCAACGGGACTCTCCGGGTGCAATCCTAAGCCTGGGTCCTGGGGCCAGAGTAACACCCGCCATCCCAGGCTGTGAATCTGAATCTTAATCTTTGCTGTTTGCCCACGGATTTTGACTACCCCTCCTTCTCTCCATTTTCTATTGTGACTTGATAACAATTCCTGCCAAGAGGTGGAGTCAATGTCCTCCCCTGGGAGGATACTGGGTTTGGCCATAGGTTTCTGGGTCAGCGGGACAACAGCAAAGGTAGCAAATGGGGGAACCCCAGCATCATGTGACAGGACCCAGGCCAGTGGCCAGAGGACAGGCAATCATACCCCAAATGACATCACTAGGCAACTGCTGGACAGAGCAGGAAGAGGCCACGCTGCACTAATCTAGACTGAACCAGCTGGCCCAGGCTCCCCAGAGAGAGTAAGTCACAAAATGTCATTCACTGAAGGCAAACGGAGGGTTATACAGAACAGGACCCTGTAGCCTTTGCTTCCTAATGTTGTGAATAGAGGATTTACTACTATTTCCACATATCCTGTACGTACGATCTCAAAGGACACGCTCCAGATTTATAGCAAATTCTTCTGGAATTAGGACGCAACAAAGGCCTGTGTTCAAGGATTGGGGTTGGAGACAAATGACATCTGAGGGTCAAACCAAGTCAAGAATATCCCGGTGCTTCCCACAGGGCCGCCCCAGGTGAAGCATCACTCACAGCCTGAAAGAGCCACGCGGCGCCCAGGGCTGTTCCCTTTGCGCATGCGCCCAAGGCAGTGATTCCCTTGGTATGTACCACGGTGTTGCTGATGAGTGCCCCTGGCCAACCATGGAACCATGGAACCACCAACCAGCTGAAGCTTCCAGAGCTCCTGTAAACAGCCGTGGTGCTGACCGCAGAGAGACAGCTCTCCAGCTTTGAGGGAAGCAACCTCAGGCTCAGGGGCTCTATTCTTCTCTGGAGCCCTCCCACACAGAGACCCCTGTTGACAGGAGGATGTCCTCCCCTTGTGAGGACAAAGCACATTCTGAAAATTATAGCAACGCTAAAGTCACTAGAACTCAGTTACCAAAATTCTTGCAAGAGAAAATGGCACAGTTTTGAGCCCACACAGTTTGAGCATGTGAGACTGGCGCTTCGCTCTGGACACGCTTTCACCACAGCGTGCTTCATGCTCTTTCCAACCCGCAAAGCCTCTGCCGCAGCAGAAACCGGCGCGCACTGAGCCACCGTGGCAGCTGGAGTCGCAGCATTTGGCTCCAGCATAACGACGAACACAAACGCGAAGTGCAAACAACTGCAAGGCAGACTGTGATTAGAAAGTGGTCGTCCACATAGCTCAGACCGTGCTTACGGTTATTTAGATTTTCACCAAAACTCAAACTAACTTTTATCTTGTAGAGAATACAGAGGCTTCCCCAAATGTATCAAAATATTCTACTTGGGGGAAGAATGGAGTCAGGTCACGGACCTCTCAGGACCGCAAGCCTTACCAGTCCTATTCTGATCTAACCTAGCTGCAGCCTTAGTACTGTCCGTTGCAGTACATGAATCCACCACCAGAGGGAGACAAAGATCCATCACAGGAAAGAGAAAGGGCCCCCGAGTACTAACAGTAAACCACTGACCTGCGTCCCCTTGCTTTCCCTGGGTGTTAGGGACAAAGGTGTTCGCCCCGAGCACTAACAGTAAACCACTGACCTGTGTCCCCTTGCTTTCCCTGGGTGTTAGGGACAAAGGTGTTCAACCCAGCCATGAACATGGTGAATGCGCAGCTTGTAAAAGTGCATTATTTTACTTAAATAAGAGGGCGCTTCTCTTTTTACTTTCTTGTTTATTTGTACTTCTTGAACAAACTTTGCATGCCATACACAAGCCTGACAACCTGGAACGCTCCCAAGGCTCAGGCTGTCCACGGAATTCCCCACAGGTTTCTTACCTGAGCCGAGGCTACAGATCTCCCAGAGTCTCTCTCCAGAACTCGCTCATTAGGATCCTCACAAAGTGAGAAGGCTCTGCGTTTGGCAGTGGGGCACCCCATGGGACAAGTCACTGGGCGGGGGTAGCAGGGCCCTCGCTCACTGGGGTGTCTGTGGCGTTCGTGTCTACAGAAAGTTACTTCTAAGCCCGTTCTTCAACTGGCAATTCTTGCGTGCCAGCTGTGTGCTCGGACTGGGGACGCATTCGGGGTGTTGACAGCGAAGCCATGTGAGCCCAGAGCCCTGGTCCCACACAGCTCCTCATCATCTCCTGTGCGAGTGCTAACCAAGTCTGACCTCGCTTAGCTTCTGAGATCAGATGAGATCAGGTGCTTCAGCGTGCTACGGCCATAGACAGCTCCTCATAATCTGAGTAAGGAAAACTAATATGGGAACATAGGAGAAAAACGAGTATTATCCCGAATGTTGGGAAAATACCCAAACCCGGGCACCAGGAGAGGGGATAAGCCCCCCTGAGCGCCTGAGGAGGCTGTGGTAGAAAAGGAGAAGGAATAAAATGGGGAAGATTTGCCTTGGGGAGATGCAGCATAGCCTTGTAAGATACACCCCTGCAGAAGTCAAGTGTCACCACAAAGGCGTCTCTAGAGATGGAGACATATTTTGGGGTGGAAAGTGTCCCCACACCTTGCTGGGCTGAAGGACAAGGACTACTAGCACCAACACCTATGGTTAGTTAGCAGCTTCTTTCAAACCTGCCTCACAGCCTCTCCCTGTGTGGCTCCCGGGGCATCGCCTGTGGACTATGGCTTATAAACCCTCCTGTTCGTCCTGCCAGGCTACCGCCACCATGTGTCACCCTTGGCATCTTCTCCTATGCCACAAATCACAGAGTTTTACCTGACGCATTGAGCAAAGGAGGAGAGATTTCCTACCCTGGATTCTTTAGGGGCTCTGTGCCATCTGAGCTCCTCTGCCCAAACCTCCCCTCCCTACTTCTGCCATGAATCCAATCTCATTTTCACCTAGCTCTGAAAGTCACAAACTCTTCTCCTGTGCGACCCTGGGGGAAACAGCAGTGCTTGGCAACTGTCAGTAAACTTGACCTTGAGGACCGTTTGAGTACCATGAAAGAAGTAAAGAGAGACAAAAGGAAAGAACCAAAATCAGTGCTGCACTCAGAATTCGGTGTGTGAACTAAGCCTGCTCCAGGAATAACTTCAAATGATCTAGTGTACATAGGAAGCTTTAAGGCTACAGATAAGGCCACCTTGCGGTAGGAATGTTTGGTAAAGTGTAAATTACTGGAGATTATAACTTTGCATCAATAAATTTGGAATTTCTACTCCCTCATGAGCATGAACACCATTCTTTCAGTAAAGCAATGAATGTGTACCTACAAAATACAAGGCATCATGCTAGATCTGGAGTTACAGAGAGAAATACAGCATAGGCCCTGACCTAGAAAAACTCAGCACAGTATGGAACAGAGGCAGCTGTGTCCACACACCAGCACGATTTGGGCCAAATGTGTGTGCCAGAGAAACACATGCCCTGGAAACACTCAGCCCTCAGCTTTCACAGCACCGGTTTCACACCATAGGACTGAAGCAGCTCAGAAGTCACTGGAGATGGGGATATTGCCCAGGGGATCTGATAAGAAAATGATGTAAGACAAATAGGAGCACTGCACACAAATAAGTGATAAATAATGGCCCCTGGTGACCACAGAAGCCCCAGCAGGGACTGAAGGTGTGGGGCATGGTCACTTGTTAAACCTGTTGCATGTTTATTTGGTATTTAGGGGAAGGGGTAAACATCACACTTAATGAAACAGCAAAGGATGCCAAGAAATAGCAGCTGTAAATGCCAAAGAAGGTAGGAGTCATAAGTCAGACCTGGTGATAATCAAGATATAACAAACACCAGACAGTAAGATGGCCCGGTGCTCCTGCAGAAAGATGGACTCAGGAGCCCACCTTCTCATGGCAAGTCTGCAGGGATGCCAAGACAAAGAGCCGTGGACTCAGAGGTAAAACAGGGAACGCTTATCTTCTCTTGATTCTGGAGGCTGGAAGTTCAAAGCTGAAGTGCTGAGAGAGTGGATCTCTTCCCACAGCCTCTCTTTCCTGGGCTTGCAGCTCACTTTATTCTCCCTGCATCTTCGCACGGCCAGCACTCTGCACACATGTTGGTATCCTCATCTCTTATAACAAAACCAGCTATATTGGACCCCACATAACTCTTACCACCTAAAGACCCCGATATGCTTGGATGTGGTTTGTCCCCCAAGGGTTTGTGTGTTGGTGCTTGGTCTGCAGTGTGGTGGTCTTATGAGGTGGTGGGACCTTCAAAAGGTAAAGCCTAGTGATAAGTCTTTGAGTCACTGAAATACTGCCCTCAGAAAGAGCTGAGGTAAGTTTCCTGTGTCCTGAAGCAGTTTTATGAGAGGATTGTTACAAAAATGGGAAGCTGGACCCTTCCTCTTGTTCTGGACTCCTGAAATAAGACTCGATCATGCCCTATGGCACATGCTCCTGCCAGATGTCATCTGCCACACGGACTTCACCATAGCAGATGCCATGTACTTAAACCTCCAGAACGGTGAGATAATTGAATCTCTTTTCTTAATAACTTACCCACTTCAAATATTTTCTTGTAATAACAGAAAACAGACTAATGCAAACTGTATCTCCAAGTACAACCACACATAATGGAAGTTAGGGCTTCTGTGCTCATGAAAGAAAAATGCCTCAGATAGATCTATAAGCCCACATTCATAACCTTGAAGTTCCTTAAAAAGTCTTTTTCCAAAATCATCTAGTGGACCTTTACCCCATAAAGCCAGAATCCATAAATGGAATGAGGCACACCCTCTGCCTCCCTCAAGAAGTCACAAAACACCTTAAGAACAGTCCTCCCACATTTGACAATGATCTCTTTCTTGGTACTAATTTTTGGTAGTACTATGACTTTCTATCATTTCCTAGGTAATGATGGGTATTTTCATGGCACAAAGGGAACCCTGTCATCTTCAGGACCCCTCTTCTGTAATCCTTCTTACACATTGGCAGCAGAACCATGAGTAAACACATCACTGGAAAGTAATGCATCTGGTTAGCAAGTATTTGAAAGATGATCCACCTCATAGCAATGCTTGAAAGTAGCCTTGAGATTGTTTTTCAATTCCCTATCAAATTAAGAAATTTTCTAAAATATGAGCACTGCCCCCTGTGGGAGACCACCAAGCTGTGCTCTCCTGAGAAATGAAACCCCTTGCCTCCATCATTCCCTGACCTCTCCTCAACCCTATTCATTGAGATATTCAGAGCTGGCTATACTGAAACAGATGTTCCCTTAATTGGCTAAAAGGATGTGATCAAGTCCAGTTGATACACCAACTTGTCTCATTGCAATACATGGTCAAAAATTGCCTCCCCAGTGATGACTAGAATGGGGGCTCAAACAAGAGCTTGTGATATTCCAGGGCTGACATGAGATAACATCCCAGCAGAGGCCATAGGGCTCAGAAAGAGTTGTAGTTTCCTGGCAGTAAAGGTGGCAGTCTTGCATCCATCAAGCTATCCATTGTACTGCTAATTGGAGAGATGCTAGGCCTGGTAAAAATTGCTCTGTTTCTTCTTACAGCCAAGGCCTGCAAAGTTTATCTTCCCTAGCATTCTGTCAAAGCTAATAAAAGCCGTGAGCTTTTGGACTTGTGTGGCCTTTTATTCCACAGAGAACATTGGCCATCCCGGAGCTCCTCATCTACAAAACTTTCTCTCTCTGTCTTTCTTTTGCATCCACATTCCATATTGCCAGGTGGAAGACCTCAGTCCTCCAGGGAGGGTTCAATATCCCCCATGCTAATGAGCCTAAATAACACAGACACTCTTAAACATGACAGGTGGGAAATAACCTGGTGTGATCCTTGTGGGGCGGGACAGTAGTATGAATAAGCAGATTTTAAATTATAAGGACCTTTAACACAGAAATATACTACTAGAAATTTGTTCTAAGGAAATAATCCTAAATAGTATAAAAAGTATATACAAATATAGCCACCATAGTGTCATTTATAATAGTTAAAACTTTGAAACCAGCTAATTTTTTTAAATAATGGGGACATATTAAATGAATTACAAAAAGATGAATTGCAGTATATCTATATAAGATACAGATATACTGTAATTATAAGATTTAGTCATACTACAGCAAAAAACATACAAAAAACTTGAATTAACATGGAAATGTGCATGATGGAATGTTAGCTGGAAAAAATAGGAAGCAACAGTATCTCCACAAAAGAACTGCAACTACATGAAGATGCACTGAAGAGTCAAGCAAGAAGCATGCTAAAATGTTACCAGCAGGGCTGGGGATATAGCTCAGTGGAATAAGCGCTTGCCTAGCAAGCGCAGGGTCCTGAGTTCGATCCCCAGTACCGCAAAAAAAATAAATAAAATAAAATAAAAAATAAAATAAAATAAAAAAATGTTACCAGCATTTATCTGCTGATAATTTTATGTTTTCCAAATTTTCTCTCATAATATGATTTTATAACATAAACACAGAATATATTCTATTTAGATGTAATAATCATGTAGCACATTGTACTTTTTACTGTATGGATAAATATTTGTTTATTTTCTTAGAGAGTAGTATTCATACAAAGTTAATATAGCTGGTATCATTGGGACTATGGGGCTGATCCCTTCACTCACCTGAACCTGAGCAATGCCCCAGGACCAACTGCCCAAACTTTGTCATAAGAGCTACTACCCAGAGGCACAAAAAAAAAAAAAAAAAGACCCTTGAGCCTCCTCTGGGAAATTCCAAAAGCCCAAACCAGATGCATGTGCCAGACTCCCCTGCATGACCTGCAGTAAGATTTCTTCCCCTGGAGCTTATTGACTGTTCATGCATATGGACTGCATCTCATACATCCAATTATAGCAATGAATTATGGGCAATGGCATGCACATGAGACACAGCTGAGCTCGCTCACTCTGTTGGTCATGTTGTCAGTCATGCTGTGGATGGCACAACAGGAGGCACCCTGGACCCTGTGCGACATTTTAAGCGCCCCAGTCCCCTCAGTTCTCGCACCATTTTCCTTTGGCCAACCCCACCCCCCTCACTCAGAGCCCACTGTCACCTAGTTAGACTTTGCTACTGTTTCCTTAGCATCGAGTGCCACATCTAAGTCTTTGTTCCTTGCACACGAGAACTGAGGAACCGGTCCAAGAACGCATCACCCATGCCAACAAAGTGACGACATCTAAGATTAATTTTAAAATGAAAAAGAAAAATGCCACAACACAGCAAACCACCCCCTCAGGACATACCTATGGAGCTGAAGAAAATCTCTAATAACATAACTAACTTAGTTGTGACTGTCCAACACCTTGAAGAGCAGGAAGAAAAGAGAAAATTTCTTTGCTATTACTGCAAAACTTTGCACATTTATAAAAAGTTATAAAAAAGTGAGTAATCACTATCTGGGAAAATACCAATCCATGGGTCATGCCGCTTTCTATTTAAATGTATGAAGAAAAGATTTTGTTACATTTTTTTTAATCTTCCAGAAATCCTCCAGTAGAAAATTAATCATACAAATTATATAAATTGAAATGATTTTGGTTAAATTTTACAGAAATCACCTGTCACATGTAATAAACTACTTCACACGTAATAAACTGATTTAGAACTAGAATTGGACCTAAGCATGGGACCCCTACCCTGCGGGTCCCTCCAGCTGCCCTTGCTCTACGCCACAGCTGCTCCTTCCACAGCGGCTCCTTCCTGGATCTCTCTGCTGCCCCCGAACACATTAGGGCGACATGGCCTCGCAAGGCCTCCTCAGCTATTCCTCTCACAACCCTACAGCCCAAGAGACAGTTTCTTCTCTTCACTCCACTTGGGAATTCCAGGAAACAACTCTATCCTTCTTTGGGTCTGGCGGCTATTCCTAGACCAAGGGCTGAAAGTAGCCAGGCACAATGTGAAAACACCCCGAGTCCCAGCACTGCCCACAAGCCTGAGGACAGGCCCTGAGGAAAGGAGTGGAGAGGACCCCACAGAAGAAACCACTTGCCCCGACCAGTGGCATTTATTTCAAATCGCCTTATCTTATAGTTAACAAACATATAAGTCGTTCAGTGCAGAAAATGTCTGAAACATTTATTTCTCAGAACAGAAAACCTCTGCTCAATTTATCTCAGCTTTTCTTTTCCCACACTAAAATCATTCTTCTCCTCCCACACCATGAAAAATGCTAGACACGACTGAGTCATGATTTGTTCAACATGCAACATTAGGAAAGGAGCTCTGGCTTTGAATTTGTAAGTGCCTCTGTATTTGAAAACACTATGATGAGTTCAGTCTGTGCTCAGGTCTACAGGGAAAGTTACTCTACAACTTGCTGTCTGTCATATGGAACATGCAGCTTGGTAGGGAAGGCCAACTGTATACCAAGCACCAAGGACAAGCCCAGAAGTAGAGACTGTATTTTAATGCCAAAACAAAATGTGGCTACTTCCAAAACCTTGAGGAAATCATTTCTCAGGGAAATCATTCAGTCTTAAGTTCTTTACTTAAACACTGGGAAATTTGGACCAGATTAATTTTCAAGTTTGCGGCTAAGTCTAAAATTCTGCAGGATCTTCCCAATAATCAACACAATTGCAAATAGAAAGTTTCTGACAAATACTTGGGGTTTTTTAGAAACAAATCATTTTAATAGCTGATATTCATAAGGAAAAACACTGAAACTACCAATGTACTCAAGTTCCCAGAAGAAAACATGTCATTTATTAAGTTTTCTCTTTCCACTTAGGTCTCTCCTAGCAAGAATGAGAAGCGGCCCACTCTGCCTTCAAGAGAGGGGCGTGTAGCAGAGCTAATTGGGCAGGCTATAAAAAGTGACCACTCCCGCAGCCGCTGTGTCCATGCAACAGGAAGGCGGGCACAATTCTTCAATTCCTGCACCACGTGGTAAGAGTGTCCAACTATGGATAGAGGTTTCTGCAGGGAAGGTGCCTGTCTGACCTGCTTTGCAAGGATAATCCAGTCACATTTGCTGAAAGTAGACCTTTGTAGCTTGAATTTCCCAGGAATTTGGTGAATTAGTCCAAGGAGAGACAAAGAAAGAGACAGAGATAGACACAGAGACAGAGCTTCTTGCTACTTTCTAGCTGGTCGAAAGAAAGAAGAGCTCTTGCGTGCAGCACTAGGCTCAGAACAGCCCTCTCACAACACTGCTGCCTGGAATGACCATCCTGTGCTCTGAAAGCCCAGGTCTAGTTTGGTTTTGAGACACTAAGCTCAACTCTCTGCCCAACCTGGAGCAGCACGGCCCCATGCCTTGCACCTGGTGTCCAGGAGCACCCCGGGAGGAGAGCCGAAATGGCGTCCCCACCACCAAGAGCTTGGTAAGTACGGGAAACCTCAGTGTGAAGTAGGTCAGGCACGTAAAAGTCACTGAAGATGTAGTGTGGCAACTCTCTATCACAAAGACGACTGAAAATAGTCATCCACTGAAAGACCATTGCTCCAAACAATGCTTATTGATTGGCCAGATTGGGGTTTAGGCAAAGATATAGAAGCATATGTTTATTTGAATATCTGAAAAATTTTGTAGATGTTTACAATGTTAGAAATGTTAATAATAGCTTGAATATGAACATTCTTTTATATTTTTATTTTTGTCTATTAATTTTCCACGTTTTTATTTTCTAAAAATGAACAAACATTTCTCTTCTAAGTTTTAAAATATTTGTTAGGAAATCTCAAGTGAAAGCTACACAGGAAGGAAGGTGCTATTTGTTGAATTTAAGAGCTGAGCTCTTAGATTCTAAGCAAGAATATAAACTTGTCCTTTCTCCCCTTGTGTGCGTCCCCTGTCCCTTTCTGGTTTTTAACCTCTTCCTTCAAGTGCTGGGAATAGATCATATAAAGTCATGTTATAAAGTGTTTTCAAAGTGGTTTTGAAAATTTCATTAGAAAGAAACATTTGCGGGCTGGGGATATAGCTCAGTGGAATAAGCGCTTGCCTAGCAAGCGCAGGGTCCTGAGTTCGATCCCCAGTACCGCAAAAAAAAAAAAAAAAAAAAGAGAAGAAAGAAACATTTGCACAGAAGAGAAAAATAATGAATCATCATATTTTCAAGAATGTGTACCTCTGAATTTAGTTTAAGAATAAGAACAATCACATAGTTCAGCACACAGAGCAATAGCTTAGACAGTACATGTTAAAGTTAAACAAAAACAAAAAAAAGCATTGTTTTAAAATACAACGTCAGTCTTCTTATAAAAGCAAGTATACAACATGGCCTGTCTTATAGGTTCTGCTTTTAAGAATCTTCTCAATGCTGTTCCCATATTTGACATAGAAGCAACGGTGATCTGGATTCTTGATTTTCTTTCTGTTTCTTTAAACAATTTTAATGCTAAGGGGAATGACTTTAAAATTGCTGCAGTATCACATTCAGGAAGAGAAAACACATTGGCAGCTAAAGACACATGGAAGCCACTAGCATGTAATGAAGGAATTCACACAACTCTCCACAAGGGCTTCCTAAGCCATCCTGCCCCTGTGTTTCCTCCCTGTGCACCTTTAGAAATCAGAGCCCGGCTCTCTCTGGCTGTTTCTCTTAATTGTAAACTGGCCTTTCCTTTCCTACGAGTATCTTTCCATAGCCTCTGATACTTGTGGTAGCAAAATAAAGGCCGAGTAACCCCACAGAAGGGCCTGAATAGCCACCGGGGAGAAAGGGCTTGCTATACTGAGATCTCTGCTCTGAGAAGCTGCGGAGAAAGATGGGAAATGTCTGTCACGGGAGCGTGCAGAGCACTAAGAGTACTGAGTGCGCTCCCACGTACGAGCACCCAGATCTGTGCTATGCCAAAGCTCAGAATGATTCAATGGTAGGTTCTTTTCATTTTTAATACTGAGGGATGAAAAAGAAGTGTTATTCCAGGGATCAGAGGGCCGCTGGAGTCTCCTCTTCCAGAGTGACTCAGGAGTGTGTTCACTTGTCCCGTGAGTGAGCTCCCGAGTCCGGGAGGCCTGAGGATTAGGAATGAGGAGGTGGCTCCAGACCCCTCCGTGAGGTTTGTCTCCTCCCGAGAGTACACAGAAGCCCTCAGCTTGACCCGGGGACTGGCCTCTCCCACTGGCACATCCCAGCCACAGCAGTGTGGCAGATTTTTTTGAATTCATTGCTTCCTGGGGAAGCCAAAGAGACGATAAGAAAAGTTCTTGTGGCTGGTGGTGGTCTGAAGGCAGAGTAGCCTGAGCACAAGCACTGGAGTCCTCACAGCCTGACCATGGTCCTCCTTGGGTATTGCTCATAACTGTGGGACAGACTGTTACACACCCCCTTGTCTTTATAGCACACTGGGGCCCCCATTCCAACACCATGTCTGGGGCTGCACACAGCACCAGCTTGGTCTGCCAATGCTCCTCCCACCAGGGCAAGATATCAGCCACTTTCCTACTTTGTGAAGCTGCCCAGTCTGTTTGATTCAGAAATTTCCCAGCTGTGACCTTGCCCAAAGCAGTCACTTGAAGAGCATACAGTCAGTCTACAGTGGCATCCTGATCTAGTACACCCATCTTCACCTCTAACACGCTGGGATACTACATCAACTGCATAAACCCCTGATTCCATGAATCACCAGCCTCTCCTATGGGTTTAAAACAGAGCTGTCCTGTTGTAGCAACTTCCTGTTAACACACTTCACATCCCCTGAAATACAACTGTAATATAAGTAGAAGACCCAAAATATCGATCAAGAATGTTTGTTGCTCAGGTATTGATATGAAATCCAAGCACTGCTACTGGAAATCTACCAGCCTGAAGTACTTCACAAAGACTGGTCTTCATCTCTGAAAGAGGAATATCCCTCCTACCTGTATCTGCTTGAAAAGAAGCAATATTTTGTCACAGGTCTTTCATTTGGCCATCCCAGTTGATGTGATAGCATTGCTGGGCTCTGTCAGGGAAATGTTGCCAAGAGACAGCTCAGGAATGTCTGGCTCACATCTCGTTGCCAAGTTTCCAGTAGTATAGGGGCCTGGAATTCCTTTTAAAGTCCACAGCCATTGGCAAGACACTCTGAGTCATGGGATGTGTTCTCCAGCCCCTTTTCTTCCACAGCAGCAGTCCTACAAAATTGGGGGAAATACCTGCCCTAAGCTCCTCAGAAAATTCCTGGGGCCCCTGATGCCACAGTGGTGGCTAAAGTCTTGCGCACTGGCTTTATTTCATAAATGATCTATATTTCATAAACTTGGAATGAGCTGCTGAATCACCAGGTTCACCTCCCAGGGCTCTTGTGCCCAAACTGTAACTTCCCAGAACAGTTTGACGGTGAAAACCAACCTTACCTGCTGGACTGCCCAGCTCTGTCCCTTCTACCAGTGTGGCTGTTTCCCTCTGAATATCTTTTAGATTACAAAAGTGTTGGTTGCTGACCTGGAAACTATTTCCCTCAGGGAACAGAAGTAGGATGTACAGTATAAGTCATTCTTTTTGTTGGTTATAACAAATGTAGCTGAAATTAATCTTTTATTCACTGATACAAAAATGTGGGTAACTCTGAACTGAGAAACCATGTAAAGAGAGGAAAAATGTAATCATTCAATCAGTGAGCTTTTCAAAAATATGAGCCTATTGCTTAGTCTTCATAAAATTAGTAATATCAAGTGCTTATGAGCCGTTGCTTACTGGCACACCCTGTTCTAAGCACTCCACACACACAGACTAATCCTGTAATACTCGTATCAATTAATTGGGATAGGGGCTGGGGATATAGCTCAGTGGAATAAGCGCCTGCCTAGCAAGTGCAGGGTCCTGAGTTCAATCCCCAGTACCACCCCAAAAAAAAAAAAAAATTAATTGGGATAACTAGGGCTACTCTTACTGCTATTTCACAGACAGAAAACTGAGGCACAAAGAGGTTAAGTAACTCTCCCCAGACCATGGCTGGTCTGTGGCAGAGCAGAATGTGAACTTCTTAAGTTCATGTACAGCAGCCTGTACCAGGTTGTCCTACCTTCTTTCAGGGGTAAATAACAAAAGAAAGCTTATTGTAAATGACTGTGTGACCTAGCAGTGGGAAAACAAAGAGACTCGAAACAGCTAGACGATGTCCTCAGAGCTGGCCCTGTGGAACCCATGAGGAACCCTGCTGAACTGGCCCTGGAGGGCACCCGTGGCACCAGCCTGCTCCCGGACCCCTGAATCAGTGGAACCCGGGCCTCCCAACTGTGTGCCTCCCCCTGAAGAGTTCGCTCCTGGCTCTTGTCCTTTCCTAGGCTGGCTTTTCTTTTCTTTCTTTTCTTTTCCTTTTCCTTCTTCCTTCTTTCCTTCCTTTCTTCTTTTCTTTATTTCTTTCCTTCTTTCTCATATTACTCAGAATTGTACCCAGGGTATCCCCACTGATCTACATCCCAGGCCTTTCTACAGTTTTTATACTGAAATAGGGACTTACTAAGTTGTTAAGTTTCACAGGCTGAGTTCCAACTTGTGGCCCTCCTGCCTCAGTCTTCCAACATCCTGGGATTACAAATGGGTGTCACCATGCTGGGCTTCCGAGCAGTCATTCATTAGTGTTGAGTGATGTCCTGGAGGAGTTGAGGATAGCAAAACCTCATTAAACCAAATCTCTCTACGGCACAAATGACTGATGCTTCTGGTAAGGCCTTCGCCTTCTGGAAGAGACATTTCTGAGCTCAGACGCTTCTCTGACAGCAAGAATTTAGTGCCATGTAAGGAATACAACTTTTTCGGTTGTATCACTGATTTTTTTCTTCAAGTAAAAAATTCATATACCAAAACAGACAACATCACTATAACTCCAGAAAATTTTATCACCTCAAAAAGAAATCACGTGCCTGTTAGCTGTCTCTCTCCACTCTGCCCCACTCCAGGTCCTGGCAAGCACTGATCTGCTTTCTGTCACTGTAGATTTGCCTGGTCTGTTTATATTTCACATAAAGAGAATCAGGCAACATGTGGCATTTTGTGTCAGGCTCTTTTAGTTCCCAGTTTCATGAATCAGTGCTTCACTCCTTTTCACAATAGATTAATACTGCAGTCCATTTTGCAGATAAACTACATCTCCCATACCCAGTTATCAGTTCATGAGCATTTGGGTTCTTTCCACTTCGGGGTTGCTATGAGTAATACTACTGTATTTGTATACAAGTTTGTTTTGTGGGCACATGTTTTTTATTATCTTGGGTAAATCAAGGAGTAGAATTGTCAGGTCATATGGAAATAGAGCGTCGTACTTACATATGGGAAGTTTAAAACAATCTGTGAAATCATAGCACCTGGTGGCTACCTGCAGTCATCCACTATTTTGAGTTTGTAACCTCAGGCAAATTCACTGACCTCACTGAACCTCAGATTGCTTGTTGTTGCTGTTTTTTCCATGTTAAATGTCAAATGAATCCATATCCTGCCAATGTCCTTGGTGTTTGTTTTTTGTTTGTTTGTTGTTTGTGTTTTATTTTTGTCTTTTTGAGACAGGATCTCACTATGGAGTTCAGGCTGGCCTTGAGCTCACATTGTAGCCCAGGCTGGTCTCAAACTTGCAACAATCCTCCTGCTTCAGCCTTCAAAGTGCTGGGATTAGAGGTGTGCACCACCATGCCTGGCGATTTTCTGCTAGTGTCCTTGGGAAGATTAACTAAGATAATGCAAGTTAGAGTGTTTATAAAGGATGCAGTACGAAGCCTCTGAGTGATCATTACCACTTACTGGGTCAGATGTGTCCTTCACAAGGGCTTGCTGGGGACACACACACACACACACACACACACACACACACACACACACACACTGGCTGTGCCCAGTGAATCTTTTTTCTTCCCAGCAGCAGTCCTGCTGGGAAGGACCAGAATAATCTGGTGAATAATCCCAGAATAATCCTGTGAGAGGCTCTAATTGCAATTGTGACTTAATGAGATAGTTCATGATGAAGGTTAGAGAGGAAATAAATCTTTTATATGAGAATTTCAAGTACCAGCCAAGGGGTAACATTTTTACCTGCACTGCACATACACAGCACATACTGCACACATGCTCTGCACAACCTGTACGTGCTTTACACACACTGCATGTGCTTCACATGGTGCGCACACAGTACACATATGCTGCACCAATGTGCAGACAGTGCAGGCCCACGCACACTGCATACACACTCTGTGTGCTGTTCACACAGACCCCTGTTTGCACACAAGCCCTGGAAGCTTGCCCACCTTCCAGGACAGGGATCCTCCATGCTGTCTGACCTGTGACTCTGGGACCCTCTCCTCTCCCTTCTAAGAGACATCCTGTCCTGCGTATCTCCATCCCTGTCCTTTCATCTTGTGTCATGTTTCCATGGGGCCTTACTTGCCTCTAGTCAGAGCTGAGGTTATGATAAGCTGATGCGGTCATTACCCCTGGGTGAGCACACGGATGGCCTGGCACTGAATTCGAGCCCTGCCACATGCTAGCTGTGTGTCCTCGGGAGGTTAGTGAGCTCCTCTGGGCTTCAGTCTCTTGTTCTGTAAGCAGGGGTGCTGCTAAGCATCTGCACAAAGCACTGCTGTGAAGGTAAAATGAGACCCGGTCTATCACACAATGACACCAGTGTGCGAGACAGAGTAGTTAATGAAGAGGCATTAGCCAGTGTTACCATCACCAGTTTCACTGTGTGTCCGTAGCCTCCAGAGCAGCGCTCTGTGACATTGTGGGGCCGTCTTCATATTCAAGCCCTTGTCTCCCTGCAGTTTAAGGTTGACATCCGGGCTCTGGTGCCTGGCGGGGGGATAAGTGGGACAGGTGTGCTAGGCAGCACTGGGCAAGTGCCAGTGGACAGGTGCTGTGCCTTTTATAGCACCCTTGGAGGGTCTTGGAAGTGTTCCCTGAGATTTAGGTATGTTCTGCCTTTCCCTAAACCTGTCCTGCTCACAATTTTAATGGTACTAACAAACACACATATTACTTTCACCCCTCTTGATCCAACATTGTCAATGTTTGTAAGATGATTTAAAATCCTCAACCCCTTAGTGACCTGGCCCACGCGTACCTCCCAGTCTCCCTCAGCTTCGCCCACAGCCTCACCCTCCCGCTGGCCTCCCTGACCCCTGCTGCCATGGCCTCTACCATCTCCATCGGCCCCTCCACCATCGCCCCAGCTCGAAGCCCCCCTTCCTGGAAGCCCTCCTGGGTCTGCACTGCTGTCTCTACCACCCTCGCTCTGTGCCAGAAGGGCTGTTTCCGCCTTACATCCCCATAGCGTCTTTCTAGAATTCTCCCTTGTACTATGATTATTTGTCACTAGTAGGTACCACACTCTGAGTCATTATAACTTTGTCATTTGTAGCACTGTCTTTCCTTGTTGTAGTATCCTACCAAGACCTTGCAAATAGTTATTTAGGGTTTGTTAAGTTGAATAATTGCATCCTTCAAAACAACTAAGCTTTAATATTAACTCCTGAAATAGCTACCTTCACTGTGGCGTAAACCCACATCAATAGGAACACCGATAGATCCCGAAAATGGTGAGGCAATCTATTGTTAAGAGTCAGTACCATGGGAGCTCACCTCGATTGGTTCCTGGCTGTGTTATCACCAGCACGTTCCCAACCTTTCAGCTTCCTCATGTACAGCATGGAACCAACTTTATATGGTTGCCTTGAAGAGAATATGATTTGATCTGCAGGAATCCCTAGCATGTAGGAAGCACTCAATAAATATTAGCTGTTACAGGTCTCAAGATCCATTTCCTCCAGGTTTGGGCTTAACCTACGAAATCTGGAGAGGGAGCTTAGATGTGTAGTTACCAACTCTTACCAGCAGGAGGCATCTATCTCTAGGGTGAACCCAGGTAGAGAGAACTCAGTCTGTTGGGGAAGGCAGATCTTGCTCTTATAAATATCAAGAAAAATCTTGGGTTTTAAAGGTCACCCCAGGCGCTTTGCAAGTGGCTGCGTGGGGAGGACATTTGACAAGTTCCACAGCATCACCTCCTCCTCCACCCACCACCTGCTTAAAAGGGCAAGGTTTACAGCAGTGGTGGGGTGGTGTAGGACGGAGCGGAGATAGCAGGCTCAGGGACAGAGAGAGAAAGGAGGCTGGGCTTGTAGCTGTTAACACAGATGGATGGTGGTGCTGAAATTTCCTTCAGAATTAGCTAACATGTGCCCACCATCCTTGCTTGTACAGTCAGTCACTCCTGAACCTGGGACCTGGTCCTCACGGAGTTGCCCTCCCGTCACTCTTTCTCCACTCCATCCTCCAGCGGGATTGGCGATTTGTTCCTTGGGACCTGCATGCCTGTCCCACTCCTATACCTTCCCCATCCTGCTGATGTCTCTGGGTCTTCCTCATTTCTGGCTTCCTGCACAAACCTTTCAGTGGCCTCCCTAGTCCCTCAGCTGCACCTCCACCAAGCCTCTCCTGGGACTTTCCATAGAGGGCACCTTCTCCAGTGCCGCCTGCTGGGCCACCTGCCTTTCTCTGTAGCTGCATTTACTGCTCTATTTCATGAGCAAATTCATTGGCAGTGAGATTATTAGCCACCCCCTCAGAGGTCATCAATGTACACAGAGCTGGACAGGAAAGGACGAAGAAAGCAGGTATGATCCTGCTCTCCTGCACTCAGAGCCCATTCACTCACCGACAGTATCCTTTCAACGGAAGCCTCTGGCACACGTGTGAGACACCAGGGGTCTGGGTCAGGCTGTCTCTTGGGACAGCAAACTGAGTAAGGATGTGGGGTCCTGCCCTGAGGGGAAACATCAAGTCCAATGCCAGAGACAGCCAAGAGGATGGGATACATAGATTTGTAGTTAGGCATAGAACTACTCGAGCACTGTTTCAAAAACAGTAATATTTGGTTTTAAAGAGCAAAATAGCAAGAACATTTTGAGAGCAAAGAAAGGAACAGTAATCCTTCATTCTACTCCCTAAAAAACTCCTCCCAGGCCTGTGATATTTTTATTTTCTTTCATGAGAAAATAAAGTACTTCATTTCACAGGAGACAAGACTGGGGAAATGTACTTAATTTAAAATGACATTCCTGGTGGGAACAGGAAAATGCAGGACAAAGCAGAAGACCTGTCATTTTACAGATGAGGAGGCTGAAGGTTCATCAGTCTGGCCAGGCTTACAGGCCAAACCTCTTGATTCTCAGGCATCTTTGTCTCGCTGGTCTTCTGTACATCAGTGCGGGTGCCGGCCCAGGGCACCAGACCTAAGCACATCAGGTTCTCCAGTGCCTCGAAGGGTCCCTGTAGGATTAAATTTCATGATGTCAGATGGGAAAGTACTGGGGAAAAGCAGAAAGATAGTCTCTGGTTGATGGGCACCAGAGCCCTGAGCCTGAGCTGTGGCCCAGCTGCAACCTGCTGTTCCAGAAGATAGAACAAGGCATTTATTGGTGCTTTGAGGTAGCTCTGTGTGTGAGAGAGAGAGAGAGAGAAAGAAAAGAGACAGACAGACAGACAGAGACTGAGAGAGACAGTGACAGGGAGACAGAGAGAGAACAAGATTCATATCTGACTGATGATTCAGCAGTGTGAACTGGGAAGTCACTCCTTCTTGTCCCTTGGCCAGTGCATGTCAGAGCCTGTCTGTGATATTGCTGATCTTGTGCTGGAGATGTATCTCAGTGGTGCAGCACTTACTTATCATGTGCAAGGCCATGGGCTTTATCCCAAGTACTGCAAAACAAGACATCACTGGTCAGTTCATAGTCCAGAGACACTGACTGAGTCTTCCCTAACAAAACCACTTTTCCAGAATCTACTTCTCAGCCTCTCTGGAAAGGGTGGCAGGAAAGGTCAAATGAGGTTTTGGTGATTCCTCCAAAAACCTTCCACTGCATCTCAGAGCTGGACCACTTACCAGTGTGAAAGCGCATCTCCTTGTTTTTAAAGATGGTTTTCCTGGTAAAACCCTGTACCAACTCTGCTCCCTGTCCTGCAAATCCCTGACTGTAAAGGAGGAATTCATCAGTCTGAAGAAAGTCACGAGCAAGAGCAGTTTAACATGGTATTTGCCTATTAACGGGTCATGAAACCTCTTAGAAAGGAATGCCTGTCTGGGGGCACCGGGGGTGCAGGATAGGACCCCAGTGAGTATCTCAGAGAACTACTGCTCATTCTTCACAACCACACCTGCTCAGAAGGAGCTTCCTGTGTGCTGTTTCCAGTTCAATTCCCAACCTTAACCTGTAGAGGACACTGTGCTGTGGGGACAGCCAGCCCAGCCCACCAGCACTCCCTCCAAAGGGGACACTGGCTCTCTACCCACTCTCTGTGGCTTTGCTATTTAAACCCCAATTTCACATCCTGCCTCTTGATGACCTACGGATCTGGTGTTCAGGGATGTCCAGTTGCTGTGAAATCTAACGCCACACCTAGAAGGAATGTATCTAAACTGCCAGGGCCCGAGCTGGGAAAGCCTGATTCACAGAGACCAGAGATGCTCAGGCTCTGCTCCTGCACGTGACCACCTTCAGCCAGTAGGGCGGTGCTCCCTCAGCCTGCTGGGGATTCCTTACTGCCTACAAAGCTGAAGTAAGCAGAGGGTGTGAGACATGGACTCAGTGTGCTGGAATGAAGCAGCTCACACACAACAGATTCCTGTAGTCATTTCCAGTAACATGGAAACAAGACTCACCAAAATAAATACATCTACACACAGTTGAGAAAATTTTGAAGGTCCTCATTTTGCAGAAACGTTGCTTTATGGTTGTCCAGTCACCACACGTGAGGGCTGGGGGTGACAAATAAGGTTTAGAGTTAAGCACTGATAAGTCAGAGGCCCAGAAGTCGAGCTCCTGCTTAACAGAATGGATCTGGGAGGGAGCTTCCCTGCCCCATCCTCTGCAACCCTGGCAGCTCCTCAACCAGTGTGAGGACAATGATTTACAGTACCAGCACTTTTTTGCTGTGCAAAAATGGGCTGGTTGTCTGACCTGACAAGCATTCATAGTCCCCAGCCTGCAACTTTGAACTGGAGCTGTCTTATGCGCCACCTAACCAGGGAGCGCTGGTCCTTCGCCATGCGTCAGAGAGCTGGGGCCTCCCTGACAAATGCATCTATTCTGACTTAGGTGTGACTCCCTTCTAAGCAGTGCAGCAGGGCAGAGTGTAACCAGGAGAAAGATTGCTTTCGTAAGTTTTGTTTAGGAACATGCTATTCAGGGATGATTTGGCGTTCCAGCACAGGCACTGTCTCCTATCAGAGAGATGAAGTGCAGCCTGCTCTGCTTTGTTTCCACAGCTCAGGAGCCCAGCCCCAAGTTGCAGGTCAGTGCAGACTGACGATGGCACAAGGCTGTACACAAGCCATGGCCCGCCACCAGATGTGTTGACAGGGAGCTCCTGCCAGGGGCCCACTTAGCCACCACCAAGGCCCTGTCTGTCTGAGGCCGACTGCAGCCTACACAGCTGGTCTCATCTCGGGGCACTCGGATGACAGCAGCAGAATGTGAACTATGCAGACAGCAAATAAGGCCCAGATTATTCCCAGAAACACAGCAGCCCAAAGACAGGACATCAGGTTGTTCACTGAATCACCCAGGTATTTTTGGCCTCACATGTGTATATTTCAAAAACAACAAAGAGCAAGGAAAACACAAGTTCACAAAAGCAGCACGCAATGAGTCTAAAAGGGTTTAAATGTTCCTCCCTTGAGTTGCCTATATTTGATGAGTACCCACATCCCTCCCTAAGGTCCTCCTTTACATCAGGCAGGAGCCTGGGCAAGACAAAATCTTGAACCAACAATCACATCTCTGCCACAGATGGCTGCCCGCTGTGACCAAGTGCATCATTTTCCCTCAAACCCACCTTCTGCAGCTGGGTACCAATAATAAGGAAGGTCAGGATCCCAGCTCTGATCTGGAGGAAGTGAAAGCCTCACCTCTTACCCAACCACCAAACAAGCCAGGCCAGGCAGAGGGAGCCTGTGGACAAGCCCAGAGCAGCCTCCAGGGAAGTGTAATTACGTAGCAGCCCCTCCCTAACCCTCAGGCCTGTCTCAGGCACAGAGCCCCCATTCCAGGCCGCCTGCACAGAACTCTTATCCAAGCTAGCACAGCAAGAGGACCACCAGCTTCCTGGAGATCCCAGCTACTGAGGTAGGGCCGCAGGTTGCCTGTAGAGGGCGTGCGCTCCCGCTCCCAGGCAGTGAGCAAAAACTGCGCCACCCTCTGGATCGCACAAGACTCTGTAAGACCCCGCCATATAGATGGCTTCTGCTGCACACCTTAGGGAACGAAGCGTTGGTAGGGAGCAGCCACTGTGTGTGGCAGGCACAGTTCTCGCTGGCCATCCTCTGCTTTTGGGAATTAAGGTCGTGCACCTGTGAGCCTCACATCCTAGCAGCTGCAAGTCATAAGTTGGGGTGCCTCGGCTTCCGTGACAGGAGGGTGGAGAGAGGGGCGAGGGAAAAGAAAGGCCTGCAGGGGCCCTTTGCACACACAGCCCATCCTCTGGAGGAATTCTCTGCAGACTGTTTCTCCTGGCTGAGCCTGGACTGTGGACTCGGGATCCAGAGGAGAGAAAGGCAGGGAAGAGCGCAGAATTGTGCGTTTAGGGAGCCCGTGTGTGGTCATTAAGCTGGTTCCTCAGAGTGAACCGAGGGCCTCAGAAGAGCAAAGGGGATAGGAAAGATGGTGACAAATTCCCTGGGTCGGTTTGGAACTCACTTTCTCCGTCAGGCACAGGAACACCACTTTCTCAGGCTCCCCCAGGCGCCACAGAAACTTGACTGAAGGTCGGGTAGTGCTGAACAGCGATGTCTCCACATGGGCGAGTGTATCAGGCCAGAAACATAGGTCCTCAGCTAGGAAGCCCATGCCCGGTCTCTCATCTGCAGAGGCCACATCCCTCCTGTGTCCCACAGAAGCCCTTTAAGACATGTGGCTGGAGTTGGTTTCATTTTACTATCTGAATGTCTGATCCAAATATTTTAATCTATGTACCATGACTTGGGTGTCTTTAAATGCTGAAAACGTCAAGGAAAGGCTTGCCAGTATGTTGCATGAATGAGCCATCATACGGTAACACCCACCGCAGAGCAGAATGAGATGGGAACCAAGGTCACCAACACAGAACGAGGGGTGAGCAAAGGTGCTGCCGTGATAAAGGGTGCTGAAGTTGCCAAATAGCACTAAAAGAGCATCCAGCTGCCACTGACACGGGCAGGCTTCCTCTCTTGTCCTCCGTAGCAGGACTCAGATCTGTGCTGCACTTTGAAGCACTACTTTCTATAAATGGCAGATGATCTGATTCATGTGATCTGATTTCTCCTTTTTTAAAGATGTATAAAAACAAAAAACTTGATTGCTTTGCAAGTTGGTCTTTGCGACCTGATGTTTAGTTTAAGAACATGTCGCATCAAGCACAAAACTCTGCATACCCAGGCCAGCAGGTCCTGTCACGGAACCAAGACATCAAACTTTAAATGTCCCATGATCTTCACCCAATCAAATAGAATTTCAGCATCTCCAGCAAGAAAAGGAAATGTTTACATCCTCTTTAAAACTTCTCCCTACCCACTGGATCCAGCAAAGTGCTTTTCACACTCTGGATGATCAATAGCTGACTGAATGTTTTGCCCTGTTTGCTACAAGGACCACACTGCCCAAATACCAAGACATCTTCAGTGACATTCAGAGTCTAGGTGACTCAGACAAACCACATCTTTCAGCCTGACCTGATTTAGCTCAGATTTGGCTTCACAACTAGGCTGCCTTCTAGAAAGTCCATCAAAGACTTCTCGGACACCTTCTGTATATCTGGCACATAGACAGACACTGGAAATGCAAAAATGAATACAATGAATGGCCCAATCCTGAAGCGTTCCCAGCATAGTGACAGTGAGCAAGTTGCCACAGGATAGCAGGTGTTACAAGATGGAACAGGAGTTGGCCAAGCTAGAAGGAAAGTGCACTGTTGTGCCCCAGGAGCCTACGAGGCTCCACAGCAAGGTGGAATTGGACTTGAGCTCTAATAGACCAATAGGAGTTTGCCACACTGGGGTGGTTTCAGGTAGAGAAGTATGATATACTAAATTTTGTGTGTGTGTGTGTGTGTGTGTGTGTGTGTGTGTGTGTGTGACTAAGGACTGATCTCAGGGACTTCCCACTGAGCTATATCTAGAGCTTTTTTTATTTTTTATTGTGAGGTAGAGTCTCACTAAGTCACTAAGTTGTGTAGGTTGAGCTTGAACTTGTGATCCTCCTGCCTCTGCCTCTCAAGATGCCGTGATTACTGATTTGTACCACCATGCCCAGCTTGCACTCCTGAAGGGAAACAGGAGACATTATTTGACTTTCTGAACCTACCTTGACAAGCACCTGGGTATAAGAAGGACACTCCCATTTGGATGGAATGAATATTTAATGAATAGTCATGCAATTCCTATAAAAATAGTAAACCTTAAAAACTTGGGAGGGACATCAGTAGTCCTTTGAGAATCTGTTTAAGACAAATAAACCAGAATACTCTGCCCCTCTACCCTTTCAAACCATTCATAGTTTCCTGTCTAAGAAAAGTTCCTGTAGAATTTAAAATGTGTCAAAGCAAGCAGAAGACCCACTGCCCTCAGCTGGAGCCCCAGGTAGCCTGGGTTTTTCCCGCCAATGTCTGCTTCCCTTGCTTGGCTACTTTCCTCTCCAGAGCTATTCACCTTTCACCAAGAGACATGTTGAAAAGAATAAAATATCATGGCGCTGAGCCCACCGACACGTGGCACCCACTACTGGCCTGTCCAGCACCAGCTTTTGTGCAGGCAACTTTGATTTGCTTCCTGCCCACTCATGTACACTGGGCATCTCCACGCTAGCAGTTTCTCCCGGGAGCCCAGAGTCAGCCCCCTGGCTAACAGTATCTGCCTATATCATGTTCCATCATGGCCTTAGGCAAGCAGGAGCACTCTCAATGATGGCTTGGGACGAGATCAACAAATCATCACTGTAACTGCCACATCTGGCAGAGAGCCACATCTGGCAGAGAGGGATCCGAGTCTGGAAGGCTGATCTACATCCAGCTGCTGTTCTTTGTTCTTCCTGCTGCCCCTCTGAACTTCAGGTTTCCCACCTGTAAACAGAGGTGAAGATTTCTGCTCCATCTGTGGGGTAAATGAGAATAAAAATCAAGTGGGATAACAAGGAAGAAAGTGCTTTGGACTCTAAACCTTGTGAAAACCACTAATTGTTATTAGAGGAAATCCTGGAGAACCAGTGATAGAATCACAAGGGTACCACATTTTACTATAACCCAAGAATAAAATAGCAAAGGAGCTAGGCGTGGGGGCGCATGCCTGTAACCCAAGAACACAGGAGGCTGAGGCAAGAGGATCATTGCGAGTTTGAGACCAGCCTCGACTACAAAGTGAGCTCAAGGCCAGCCTAAACTGCAACTGCATAGCAGGACCTTGTCTCAAAAAAAAAAAAAAAAAATTGGCAAAGGGGAAAAATTTTACAAGCTAGATGCCCAGGTGAGAGAGAATGAATGGTGTCTGTCATTTGCTTTAAGGTATCATAAAGATATTTTATATGTATTTGTCAATTACACAACTGTAGCAAAAAAAGGAAAGAATTCTAGTGGAAGTTATGTACATTCTGCTTTATTGCATCTAGCCTTCCTTAAACCAGGAATGTGGTCCTCCTCAAGCTCTGAATGGAACCCAGCATGTGCTCAGCTAGCATGTGTGCTGACGTTGGAAGAATGCTTCAGGGAAGCAGAGGGTATATGGGAACACAGAGCGAGCAACCAATAAAGGTTAGCCCCATTGGAAGAAGTGGTATCTTGGTCCACAGAATGGGGTTGAGTTAGAAAAAGAGTGGTAAGAAAAGGAAAGAGCAAAGAGCACATGCTCTGGAGCCGGTGTTGGACCACGAGGCTTGTGTACAGATTCGAGGAAATCCACATTAGAACCAGAAGGCTATTCGGAGTGGCCAGCCTCGTGCTTCATGCAGCAGGTCTCCATTGTGAAATAGGAGACCCATGTGTGTGGCCTCAGACCTCAGGGCCAGGAAGGGATGGTTTCCTGTTCAGGTTCCTCACTGCAGAAAGCAGCTTAATGGCACCTTTTTTTTTTTTTTCCTTGCAAAGTCATGAGTAACTCAGAGAGCCACGCATCCTCAGTCACGATCTGACCCTTTAGGCCACAGCCACAGTGGGGTAATGGAAAAGCACACATGTGCGATGCTCACCTGGAGGCCTGACTCCCTCAGCACCACCATGAGGCACCCTTCTCTCCCCTTCATCAGATCATGTCCCATGGAAAGAAGATGGGGTCTCAGGAGACCAAGGCCGGTGGCACTTCCACTGTCAGAGGCCACCAGCCAGCCCCACTGTGGGCTAGAAATTCATCACCACCGAGAGAGGCAATGGACAAAGTTGTTTCCATTCACCAGTATTGGCCACGTCACTTCTTTCCTATTTTGGTGTGTTCTGAAATTTTCCCCTAGAGCGAGAGTGCTGAGGTGCCTTTGTTGTGAATATGGTTAACAGAGGTGCTGGGTTTTTTTTTTCATGACATCACTCAGATTAGGCTTCTGTGTTATATACACAAAACATAGCTAAGATAATTGTATTACTAATTTCTATTGGTTTATTGAAAGGAACTATTAATGCTTAATTGTTTGATCAGTCTTGCAGACCTATATCTGGTAATGTGAGCAACTCTTTTGAAGATAACAGTATGTACTATAACAACCATTGTTAATTTCCTATCACCTTGGTTTGAAATTCTGTATCATTTTTATTGTCTTTGGGTTTTTTTCTTTGTTTTTGTTGTTGTTTTGGGGTTTTTTTTCTATGTCTTTGAAACAAAATTTAAAAAAAAAGAAAAAATTACAGCTCTACTAGGATCTCAGTATGTGGGGAAGAAGAGGCCGGGAAGGAACCGAGGATAATAAAAGGAGAGAAAAGAGAACATAATCATGGCTACACCAAGACTGGCGTGGGGGCAAGCACTTGGCAGAGTGCAATACTCAGGGAAGAAACTTCCTTTTATCTCAATTTTTTCTCGTCCTACTTCACTGATGCGGACTCTCCATGTGTGTGTATATTTTCAAGCCCACACGACTAACTACCTGACAGATGTAGACCTGTGACTCTCAACTTAGTTTATACCATCCTATTAAGAATATTCAAATATTTTGCCCACATCACTGGAGCTTCCCTACAACTGAATATTTCTGTGTGCTTTAACTCTGCAGGTGGCTGGGATGAATCAGGCACAGCTCCGAGTGCTTCTCCACGCCCTCAACCACAGTTGTGTTTAAATAAATGTTTACAGTGAGCTGATATTTAGTAGAATTTTGACTTACTGGTTTTGTGAATAATTGCCAATAACACCAGGCACTCTTTCCTATGCGCTGAGAAAATGTCCCCCCAAAATTGAAGTAATGCAGGCAACATGCCACAAAAGCATGGAACATCAACAGTAGCCCCTGTGGTTGCAACCTGACTTCTACCATTTTCCAAGTTCCCACCATCCTGTCTTCACCATTCACTTTACCAGCCTGGCTCTCCCTCCACCCAAAGGGGTGACCTCTTGGTCAGGCAATGAGGCCAACTCTGATAAGTGTAACCGGACAGATGAAGACTTTCTCCATGGTAATGAGTTATTTATCCTTCAACTATGTGGAAGCAACCAGACATTTCCAAAAATAAGTTCAGAGGAAATGGAAAGACAATTAAAAGCAGAGCAAGGAGTTCTAATCCCATGACCCATGGCCTGAGTCCCCCTCTCTCCTGTTCCCTTCCTCAGTGGTTAACCAGCCTGCAGTGAGAGTTGAAAAGCCCCTGCCCCTAACCACACAGGCTTTCTGGGGCTGTGTCATTTATAGACAGTTCCTGAGTGGCCAGGTCGCACTGAGGCAGTGGGAGGTGTCTGGTAGGTGGAAAGGCCACAGAGCAGAGTTGCACTGAAGAACTGGAACCTGTCACAGGGGTGGGTGAGAGTGAAGACTTGGGCCACATAATCAATTGCTGGAAACTACAGAACATTGACATTTTCAGTGTTTGCTTTTTGAATAACAGAACTATGTCCTTAATTCTCAACACAGCTTTATTCAGGTATCATGTTGGAATGAAATAGAAGGTTCTCTCTATAAAAGATTTTCTTCAAAGGGTGACTTTTGCTGTCTGTAAATGGAAAGAGTTGGGGCCTGTGAGCAAGAGCTAAAGTTATGGGAAAATCAGGCCTTGTGGTGGTGGGCGTCCCACTTCCTTGCCCCCCCCCCCCGCCACAGGCACACGCACTCATACACATGCACACAGACATGCGAGCAACCTGTCTCTACCAGGCAAAGGACAAATCACCAGGCCTGAACAAGATATGAAGATGAGGGAAGCGAATGGCTCTAGCCTTGAGGCAAGACTACCTTTGTCTCCACAGATAACATCGGATCTGCACTGCTGTTAAGAAAGCAACATAAGAAAGCAAAGCACTAATTTAAAGTCTTTGCTCAGATTTTAAGGCTGGCTAAACCTGACCTTTTCAACCTTTGGGAAAATTTTGCTAATTGAATGAGTACATCAGAGCTTCCCACCATGTGACACAACTTCCCAGCATGTGAAGCTGTGACACTGACCCTCCCAGCTCTGAAGGTGGCTGGGCAAAGTCTGGGTGAGCGGGTCTGCCTGGGCTGCCTCTGTTTCCCTCCAGCGGGAAAGGTTTGCCTCAGGAGTGATGCAATTTCTGTCATTTTCTCTGTGTGTTATGGTGTGAAAAAGTTTGGAAAGTATTGCTCTAGGTTAAAATTCTCACAGAAAATTTTAACATGGACATGACAAGCATTTATTAACTATTCCCCTGATGTTGGGCTTTCTTGTAAATCCCCTTTTAAAGTTTGCATTTGGAGAAAACTGTAGCACAGTCTCCAGGCTGCTTTCCTTGGTAGTTTCCTCCCCGTGGAGCCATGGAGTTGCAGCTTGCAGTTTGGAGCTATCGTTGTGGATGGTCGGGTCCTTGTTCCCTCAGACCACACTTTCCTCAGAGGCTGACTCCTCCTCTCCCCCCAGGAGAGCCCTGTGGCATCTCTGCCCCTTGAGCAAGCTGAGCCCAGCCTCCACAGCCCCATGGTGATGACCCAGGGCCCCAAGACCTCCAGGAAGCACCTCCTCCTCTTCTGGAACTGGCTGGTCCCTGCCAAGGGGAGGTGAGTCAAGGCGGTCACTGACTGCTTCCCTCTCTGCTAACAGTCTCCATCCAAGACCCTAAGAGATGCCTCCCCACCAGCTCTGCAAGAACATTCCTGGCTTGCAACTGTTATCAAATAGGGTCCCAGGAGGTCTCCAGAGTGGAGACAGGGGACCTGACACACCCCACATACTGGGCATGGTACAGGTTCTCTGACTTTCATCACAGAAAAAGAATTTTCAGAGCAAACAGTAAAAGGTGTAAAGAGATTTATTAGAAAGAACCTTAAAAGTATACACTAAGAGAAAGAGTGTGTGCCCTCTGAGGGACACAGCCACCTCAGAGTCTTGAGCTTGGTGTATTTATGGGGAGGTGGGAGTGTCTCTAAGACAAGTTGTCTAGGACGTGTGTTCTAGTGTCTGTGTTTTTATGCCCACTTGGTAGACTGAGTCCAAAACTGTCCTGAGAATGGAGTTGGGGGAGGGGGCATGGTTTATAGGTGAAAGGCACAGGCCCAGAGCTTAGTCTATAAGCTTAGTGTCTTAAGGCCCTTAGGAATTTTTTCTGAAAAGGATTTTAAAATGCTTAAATAACTTTTGTGTCCTGAAGCTGCAGTTTTTCTTTAAAAGTGAAATTTTAATATTACAATTTTCTTGTCTCCTTTCTACTTGCGTTTACTTTTCTATCCTCCTTTACAAAGGCTAGGACAGCTTGTCTTTGGCAAGTGAGGCTCTGAGGGACTGAATCCCTAGCAACGTGACAAAGGAAGTGGGTAGAAAACTAGGACCAGGGAGAAGGAAGGAGGGGAGGAGAAGTAGATAGAATTAAGGTATGTTATGTACATGAGCCAACTCCTCCAAGTGGACATAATCATGTCCTGCAAACATGTACTGTATTAAAAACATTTTAAATATTAAAAAAAGAAAACTAAGACAAGAAATATATAGGAAACCCATCTTTCAAAAAGAAACCCTACATAAATTTGACCTTTTGATTTAATATCAAGTGAATAATGTGTTTCCAGAAATAAATCTGAAATCAGAAACGTAGACAATAACTGAGTTAACATGACACACATCATCTTTCTCTTTGGGAAATCAGGGGAAGATTACTTGACAGAAATACAATGTCAATTTTCTTGGCAACAGAACTGCCATGTTCTTGCAATGCCTGGTCTTGATTTTATTCCTACATCCTTAAACAAATAAGGACACAGCATATCTTATGTTCTGGATGTGTGTCCAACCTAACTGCGGGCATGTGCACGGTAGAACAGGAGTTCCCACCATAGGTCTTTAAACCATCAACCAAACTGAGTGCCTGCTGAAGTCACAGGTCAGTGACTAGGTGGGAGAACACCGCTTTGGAAGCTGGTCAGAGTCTCCTTCTGGACGTGCACTTGCCAGATTCAGAACATTTCCATTACCACCACAGATTCAAAGAACACTAGCGCTTCCATGCCCAATCTGGGTGGACCAGGGAGAAGGAAGAAGGGGAGGAGAAGTAGGTAGAACTGGGCACTTCAGCAGCTTCCTGGACGTTGTACACCTCGGCTTGCTTAATCCTCACAACCCATTCTATATGTGAACAAAGTGAAGCTCAGAGAAGTAGAATTGCCCCTGGCCCATCCCAAAGAGAGGAAGTGGCAGAAGCAAGACTTAGAGGAATCCCCTGTCTCCCCATGCCCAGCACTGGGCACCAAGGAACAGATGCCCCAGCCCTGGAAGAAGCTGCCTTGCTGAACCATAGTATCCCATGAGATTTTTGTATTTTTCAGCAGGAAGCACACAGACCCAAGGAATGTGCGATATCTTTAGGAAAATTCCGCACTAGTAAAGCAAGAAGGGGAATAAATATAGAGTCAGGCTTGCAGGATTCATCAGAAAAACAGTGGGACACCCTGGGGAAAAGCGCTGCCGACTGCGGTCCGGGGCCCCGAGCACAGGGAGGAACGGCCACTCTTGCCTGGATGATGCTGACGGCAGAAGCGTGGGGGAGGGGTGGCATTGCTTCTGTTTTGGAGGAAGAAGAGTATTTACATATTTTTATACTTTCATTCAATTTCTCTCGAAAAGTTCTAATTTAAGCTTTGGGGAGAAATGTACCACATTTTAAAGAACTTTTCACACCTACCCAGCAAGAGTATTTTTTTTAGATGCTTAGAGATTTCAAAGAATTCAGAACCTATGTGGCATTCTCCCCCTATATCCTAGGCAGGGATGTGTTGTTTTTAGAGCCCCAAGAAAGCCCCAAGAAGACACAAACAGCACAGGGGAAATCCTGCCAACGGATCAGGATGAGCGCTCGTCAGCATCTCCACACGAGTGAGCGGAAGACGTCCCCAGGAAAGTGAAACTGGCTCTCAGCTGCCGGTGGTTACGCCGCCGCGCACCCCACAGGTCACGGTTTGGTGCTTACAAGCTGGCTGAACCCCAGAAACAACTCCTGCTCACCTGAAGTCAGACAGAAAGCAAGGACCGAGGCGGGGTGTCGGGAAAGACACAAGCAGCCTCAGGATGTGCAGTGAGAGGCAAAAGGATCACAAGTTCAAGTCCCTCCTGGGCAACTTAATGAGATCCTGTCTTACAAGAAAAAGTGTAGAGCAGAGGATATTCTCCAGATGTAGCTCAGGGGACAGAATGTCCTTGGGTTTGACCCCCCCACACACTCCAGTCCCACAAAACATTTTTTTAAAAAGGAATGGATAATTCCTTTTGTGCACCCAGCACATCACTGAGCTCCTGGGCACTATGGCCACCAAAGGGACGGTCACTTTGCCAGACCCAGCTGTGGAGCTTCCTGCTATGAGGTATGTTAGCAGTGGCCTGGAATTCACACCACTTCTTAGGAAAACTAAAGATTCCAGAAATCCTTTGCTTCCATTTCCAAAAGAAAATGAGAGTGACTAGGAAAGTATGGCAGAAAGCACACACTCCACGATCTGCCCCAGGAGCCCTGTGCCACTCGCTGGACCCTGCCCCTTCCTGCCCATGCCGCTTCAGCCACAGGAGACACATCCCTCTCCCCATGGCCAGCTCTTCCCCATGTATGAGACCAGGTCAAAGCAAACACCCTGGAGCCACAGTGCTGGGGTTCACCCTCAGCTCCTCCTTGACTAACTATGATTAATGCTCTGGGTGCCTCCATCCTCCAATCTGTAAAATGAGATGAACTGGAGCTTCCTCACAGGGTGAACTGGGGCAGGGATTAGCAGAACTATCACTCATACACATCTCAGGATAGGGCTGGCACTATGCTAAGTGCTTGCTGTCTATGTGTTTTCCAGGAAGGACTCTGAGCACCCCCCCACACCATGTATCATAAAATGAGAACACAGGGAAATAACCTCAGGCTCCTCCACTAGCCTGAAAGTTAATAATGTGATCACAACTGGCCTGGGTTGAGGTCCACTCCACTCAGTGTGAGCCAAAATCTGAAATCTCAAGGGTTTTTAAGAGAATAAAAAAGTTTAAAATCTACCAATCTTGCCACCCAAGGGTAAGTATGATACCTGACTCCATAATTTACATGTACATTCCAATATGTATAATAAAGAACTATTTTAATGACCATTTTATCAGGCTTAGAGATGAGATTTTTAAAGCATGAGAAATTGGAAGGCTCGTGGTTATTTCCAGTTCTGTGCAACTAGCTCCCTGAGGGAAAAAACTTAGGAAAGCCTCCACCATCCACTGACAAGAGTAATATACCCTTTGCTTCCCCTACTGAAGGGAAATCTCAGTTGCCTTTTACTATAAATAGTATAAACACAGCAAAGTATTTTGCAACTCGCCCAGTGGTTTTGAAACATCCCTCACCCTTGAGGCAATAGCTATTCACAGCTGAAAGTAACCACTCCCAAGACTGGCTACAAATTTTGCAAGACCTAGGGTAAAATGAAAGTACAGAACCCTTTCTTTTCAAAAAGTGATAGGAATTTTAAAACAGCAGTCCCTAGCACAGGGGCTCTGAGCATAGGGTCTGGGGGACTGTACGGGTCATAAGCCCTTGATGCTGGTCTTGGCTATTCATGTTACAGATTTAATGTATTTTGAGTTATTAAGGATATTTAACAAACTTCCAAGTTTAAGCCCTTTACTTGACATATTTGTTAATATTTATCACTATTTGTTCTGTAAATAATCAGTATTTTGGGGAAAAAAAAACATGCCTTAGAATAAAACAGACCCAACTGCAACATTATTTTTTTTAAAGTTGTGGAAGTGAATTTCTCTTGCTTTCTGTGAATTTAGATGGTTTTGGTTCAGGTTGAAAGTATGAATTCAGTGCACATTGCATGAGATGTTCTCATCATACGTTGATCTAAACTGCCTTTCTCATTCTACAAAGGCTTCACTATCCAACTGTCACTGGACAGGGTCTGAGAAAGTCCCCTAATGAGCATACTGAACTGTGAGAGGCACAGGCAGATTTATGAGGGGGGATCAAAGCACACACTCAGAGAGAAAGCGGGCAGGCACTGGAAGGGTAAGGCACACAACAGTGTGGATTTTGGGATATTTATGTGGTCTTGGGTATCTTCAAGGTTGATGATCTACGTGTCTATTTTTTGAGTTATGTATTATTTGCCTAGTGTCTACTTTGTTAAGGACAGGTTGCCCATTAGTAGACTAAAGCAAAAACTGGTTTTATCAACTAGGTTAGAGTACAAACCATTTATATGCGTTTGAAGTTTAGAGATATGGTAGCCAATTAATGGTACTATTTGGAGTGGAAGTCTTTGGAATTTATGGATTTAGAGAATCAAAAGAAAAACACAGGCCAGATTTATGGACGTATAGTATCTTTAAAAATTTTAGGAATCTAAGGAGTGAGGACTCTGGAAGAGAGACAGGACTAGGGTGAAAAATGCAACCTTGGGTGACTGCAATATATTAAAGCTGCATTTTTATAACTCTCTCAAAATTACAATTTCTTCATCTCCTTTCCACCAATCTTTATTTTCTATCTTACTTCAAAACAACATGAGTTTGAAGAATTCTGATTGCTTGTTGCCACTGACTAAAATAACACATACCTATTTATTTTCCACATCTTGAGAAAATTCTTCAACATTAGAAGGCTATTATTCTTGTTTCTTAGATAAGAAACCAAGGCACAGAACTACCACCACTGCCCATGGTCACCAAGCTGCTGACCTGAGTTTGGCAAGTAACCAAGCTAACAGAGGTGCATACGCTGATGGTTACTATCTGGACTGGTGTGCAGGAACCATGAACATTTGTGCCTTCTTGAGCTCATGGCTTCCACATTTTGCCACGAGATGATAGTGGTCATTTGTTTGTTCATTCATTGAATATTTATTGAGAGTCTGAATGTGCCAGGCACTATTCTAGATACCTGGGACAAAAGAAAAAAAGAATCCCATTCTAATGGAGTTTATATTCTAGCAAGGAGAGACAGAACACAGATACTGAACATAATAAATGACCTAGTGTGTCAGAAAGTCACATGCTATGTGGAGCACAGAAGAGTTAGGTTAGGGGAAGATAGCAATTCATGGAAAGAGAAGGATCCATTGCAATATTAAATAGACTGGCCTATGCAGATTCCACTATAAAACTTTGAGCAAAAATATGGAGTTAGCCAACCAGGTATCTCTGGGAGAAGAGCATTCCTGTTAGGGGAAGCTGAAGGACAGAGGCCCAAAGCCTAGGGGCAAGTGTACAGCCCAGTGGGACACAGAGGAGAAGGTAAAGGCAAGAGATTGAGAGACGTGCACGGCAAGTGGCAAGTGCCACATCAAGCAGAGCCTCAGGGATCCTTAGGAGGACTCTGGTCGGTCTTTTTGCAAATGAGATGGGAAGGGACATCAGCAGCATGGTGCTATGATCTCCTTCGTGTATTGAAAGGATCACTTTAACTTCTTTGCCCCAGGGAATTAGGAGATGCCAAGGTAGAACGAGAATCCTTAAAAGACAACTACAATAATCTAGGCAAGTAGTGGTGGTGGCTCAGCCCCAGAGATTGCAGTCAAGGTAGTACAGGGGTTGGATTCTCAATGAAGACATGTTGAAGGTAAAGCCATCTGCCAAACTGGAGATGAACTGCTAGAGAAAGGGAGATTTCTTGGCTCAGAGAGCTAAGAGGATGGGTTGGCCTTTGGCCAAGACAAGAACACTGGGGTGGAAGATCCTGAAGCTGTGACATCAGCAGTTCAGTTTTGGACATGTTGACCTGGACATGCTGTTAGGCAGCTGAAGGAAAATGTAGGAGAGACGTTGAATATGGGTGCCTACTTGTTTATCTAACATCGAAGATGTTTTTCTATTAAAAGCTATCAAAGAGGTAAGGAAAACATCAAGTAGCATTAGTGTAAGTACAACATGAAATAACATTCCAAACTGAAGCAGGATTTCTGAAATTACAACTTCCATTAGTTTATCAAATCTCTATGAGTGCAAATTTTTAAAATTCTATATACGAATGAGATTATGAAGTACTTGTCTTTTGTGCCTGGCTTACTTCACTTAACCTAGTTCTCCAGGCTCAGCCACATTGTACCAAATGTTAAGATTTTCTTCTTTTTATGGATTTTATATATGTTTATAGCTTTTGTTACATATAATACGTAACAAAATGTGGTTATATATACACATATAAGATATATATGAGCATATATTATACCATATTTTATTTATCCATTCATCTGTTAATGGATATGGATTATTCTTACATCTTGATGTTACAGTTTGTGTCTGGATGTTCTCTGAAAGCTTCATGCAGTCATGGGGCAGACTTCTAGAGTTTTCGATTGGTCCATGGTCCAACGCTGGGATTGTGGTGTAAGTCCTATACCCACCCTGGTACAAGTAGTTTGCATACACTATATAGGAGGGAAAGAGGGATGCCCTCTGCTGCTCCTCCCTTAATGCTCTTGTTGATTTTACTGTCTTCTGCTGCTATGAACTGTTGCCCTGTGCCATGTGCCACTCTCCCTTGGAGCCAGCCAGATATGGACTGAAGCCTCTACAAACTGTGATCTAAATAAACTTTTCCTTCCTTAACTTGGGTGTTGGTGTTTCATTTCAGCAATGAGAGAAAACTAACTAAGCACATGGCTACTGTAAATAATTCTGTGATGAACAGAGGACTGTAGATATCCCTTCAATCTACTGACTTCATGTCCCTTGGATATATGCCCTGTAGTGGTATTGCTGGTTGATAGGGTAATCTACTTATAGTCTGAGGATTTTATTGCACTGAGAATCAAGCTCAGGATGTAGCGCTTGCCAGACAGCTGCTATGCCACTAAACTATATCCCTGGTTCTGTTTAGGTTTTAGAGGACCTCCATTCTGCTTTCCATATTGCCTGTACTAATTTACATTCCCACCAATGATGTGCTAGAGCTCACTCTCTGTCTCCCTGTGTGTCTTTCTCTCTATCTTTCTGTCTCTCTCTCTCTGTCTCTTTCTCTCTCTCTCTCAACAACAATCCAAAGAAGTTATGAAGGTTTTATCTTGCGTTAATTTTTTCATGTACTTGTTTGCTATTTTGATATCTTCTTTTGAGAAATGTCTATTCATGTCCCTTTCCTATTGTTTAATTGGATTGTTTTCTTGCGACTGAGCTAGTTGATTTCCTTATATTTTAGCTATTAACCCCTGATCAGATGTGCAGTTTACAAATATTTTATCTCATTCCATAGATTTTTCTCTTTATTAATTGTTTCCTTCAGGGAAGTTTTTTAATTTAGTGCATGTCCTTTGTCTATTTCTGCTTTCATTGCCTCTTTGTACTTTGTTCTATTTGTACTTTGTACCTTGTTCTATTTGCTGCTTATTTTTCACTAAAAATGTTGAAAACAATAGTTGAGTCAGATGATTTCCATGTATCTTGTCAGCTAAACTGAAATTTATCTTGATAAAAATAGGATCACAGCTACGTGCTTGCAAAATAATACTTTTAAAAGCAGAAGGAACAACATGTAAAATAGAGTCTTCAGTTTTGTATCCTGACTGCAGCGGTGAAATTACATGAGATAAAACGAACTAGAACTGCACACTCAATATAGATCTCAGTGTCTGGTTTTGATGCTGAACTATAGTCATTTAAGATGTAACCAATACAAGGAAATTGGTGAAGGGTATGTAGGGCCCCTCTGTATTATCTCTGTAACTTGTGAATCTATAATTATTTCTAAATAAAAAGCTTTTATAAAAGGTTTTAAAACATATTTTAATGGTAAAGATATTTTTAAATTTTTACAGTGAAATCATGAGCATAAATTTAAAATCCATCCAATACCCCCCTTTTCTTCTCTTTCCCAATAAATTTTTTACCCTGGTTAAGAAACCACTTTTCAATGGTGAATTCCCACTTGAAGGACAAGTGATCCTCCAACATTATTTGTACAAAAAGAAAAAAGTTCTTTCCTGGGGCAGAAAGCACATCAGAGGGGTATTAAAATGGGTTTCAAAAATTATTGTGGAAATATGCTCTGAACAAACAGGCTTTTAAATTGAGATTCTTTTCTTTGAAGCATCTCCATCTCACTTCTGACCATTTCCATGAGTGCGGAAGGAGAGAAAAATCTCAGTGTTTCTGATTCGAGTAGGGTCATTAAAAAATTATGAAATCAGTACATCTGCCAAGAACCCCACCTGTGGGAACCTGTCCCTGACTCAGTATCAAATGAGGGGGCTGGTCCCAAGAATTAGCCTGAGGCCATCACCACCATTTCTGCACTGGGTGCCTTCCAGGAGAGAGTCCTAAGCCAGAAAAAAAATCCTAGTGCGAGGAGGCTGTCAGAGAGTCAGGGCATGACCCAAGGCTGGAACCCGGACCACAAGCCCAGGACTAACAGAGCAGTTAGAGGCTGATACACTCTGTGTGAAGCTCTTTATACAGCATACCTAATTTTATCTTTATACAAACCCTATGCATCAGGTACTGGAGTAGTCAGCTTGCATCATTTTAGGACACAGAAAACACCGTCTCAAAGGACAGCAGCTTTCAAAAGCAAGCATTTACTTCTTGCTCAGGCACCTCGACATTGTCTAGAGCTCAGCTTATCTGAGATGAGCTCAGCCACACTCAGCGTCCTCAAGTAAAGGTCAGGAGCTCCCCGGTGTCTCTTATGCTTCAGGGATCAGTGAGACATGCAGGCGTGTGTCTTAGTAGTTTTGGGTGCAGAGGGTGGAACTCAGGGCCTTGCACGTACTAAGCAGGTGCTCTGCCTCTCAGCTACATAAACCCCCAGCTCAGGGCATAGTTTCTAATAGGGACAGAATTACAAAGGGCCGAATCCAGTTCACAGGAGCTTCAGGCTTCGCTTAGTGCACAGACATTCACATCCTATTTTCCAAACAACTCAAGCGACCCAAAGTCAAAAGTCCAGGCATTATGCTCTGTCCACTGTGAGACCACAGCAAAGATGTGTGATCCCTCAGCGGAGGGAAAATTGGGACGAATAATTAAATCCACTATAGATGCTATTATTGTGTTTATAAATTATAACACCAGGGAAGGATAGAAGATCTTCCCAATGTCTCATTAATGTTATGTGGAAAACCTGATACACTTAAACCCAGGCAGATTAATCCCAGGGCCCAGATTTTTTTATTTGTACGTGGGATTGAACTCAAGGCCCTCATACAGAGGTACATCTCTACCCCTCTGTCATTGTCTATTTTAATAAGGGTCTTATTAAGTCACTAAACTGCCCATGCTAGAATTTGCAGTCATCCTGTCTCAGCCTCCCAGAGTGCTGGAATTATATCTGTGCACCATGTGCAGCTAAATGATAACTTTAATAAGTAAAAAATGGTTTTCAATATATTGTAGGATTTTCCCACTGTTTAAGAGTTGGGACGTTTTTCTGCTATACACTGAATATGTTTAAATATATTTTAAAGTAGATTTTTAAAATTTATAGAGATTTTTCCTTTCACAAATATTTAGCTTACCTTTTGAAAAATTTTCCCACATAAGAATCAAAAATTCTATGACCCTTGTATGGCTAAGACCAGAGTAAATTTCAGTTACTTCAACGAATATGTTCTAAGTACCGTAATCAATTTTGTATGCAATATATTTGGAACAATTATATATTTAAAACCACCTAAAACAAAAAATAAGTTAATGAGTATAATTAAGATTAGTAAGAAGAGTGTTTTAACATTTTAATTTTCTCTTACAGTGAAATAGTGCAAATTTGGGCAATATTTCTAATAATTCCAGTGAAACACAAGCAGTTATCTTCCATCAGTTTCTCATTCCTGACCAAATCAAATCCACAGTAGGCTAAAGGATTGTGTAACAGGAATTCCAAGAAAAAACCCACAAAGGAAAAAACAATAATCTTGTTTTAACCCCAAAATAGATTGTGTCACAATTACTTAATGAGAAGATGGTGCAACATGTACTCTCATCGAAACATAAAGGATCCTCACGGACTTAGGTCATTGTGAAAGATATACATACCATCCTAGTTCCCTGCAAAACTTCTTCCTTAATACCTATTCAGCTACAGATAATTGCATTTACACATTTTATCTTGGTTTCCAAAACCTTTAAATATAACTGGTGAAAATTCCAAATATATAATTTAAATACATTTGCTATTTTAAAATGGGATATTTTGTTTTGCTAATAAATATATTTGAAACTAGCCCATGGTATATATGACACACTTCAAATGAAGTGATCATAAAATGAGAGATTAATAATACTTAACTAAGTTATTCACCTCAAAAATGCAGAAAAGTTAATTCAAACACGTACAAACAGAAAATAAAGAGAAATTGAAAAAGCAAAATTGAAAAATGTAAATTAAAGCATAAGAAAGATTTAGTATGACATTATTTTTAAAATTAAAATAGAAATAAATCTAAGAAAATTGTTCAAAAGTTTTACAAAGAAAGCTTTGATTAAATACAGAAGAAACTTGACTAGTGAAGAGCTATACCATATTCATGGATGAGAAGGCTCAATTGTGAAACTATTATTTCTTCCCAAATTACTGTAAAATTACTTTGATAATCAAATTCCTCAGAGGATTTTTTAGAAAAAAAAACTGATTATTAGGTTCTAAAATGCACCAAAATAGCCAAGAGAAGTCTGTGAAGATAAACAAAGAAAAGAAAGGCCTTAGCATCTACTCAAACAAAATACAAAGCCATAGAATTTAAACCAAATGTCTTCACATAATGGCATCATAAATGGATGCCTTTTTCTTCTCTATATTTTCCTCAGTATTTAGCAGCCACTCCCCCACAAAATGAAATCTCTCTGTGATGTGCTGATAATGCAGAAATGCCCTGCATTTGCCAGCGCTGGTCTAGGAGACAACAGATGCATTATTAAAAGCAATTTGCATTCTCTTCTTTTCCTTGGGAGATGAGACATCTAGCTTCGAGGTTAGAAATGAGATGAGACTCCCAATGTCTAACTGTATAATCTCAGATAGTGCAGGGCAGGGCAAGTTTTGGAGTGAGTGTGAGCTTTGGGGATAGACAGTTTCAAAATCTTTTTTGAAGGTATTTTGATTCCTGAGCTCTGGGAGCTTGGACTTGTAGTCTCTCAACCTGGAAAAGAGTATTAGGACTCCCTTAAAGGTTTAATGTTAATGTGTCAAGTCTTTGGTACTTAACGGACATAAGGAATTTCCCTTAAATACTCATTTTTAAAACTTAAATGGAGTGGATTTTTTGAATAGTGTAGAGTGTAGGTACCTCCAAGTTCTTGTATATTCTTAATACACTCTTTTGTCCCTACTCTGATTTTTCCAGTGTCTCCTAACTATAAGAATGATGGAAAGTTGGTTATAAGGCAGATGAGCAGGAATGCTGGGTAAGTGCCAAGGGCTCCTCATTACCTCTCTCTCTGCTTGAGTCTATGTGGTACTGAAAGGGAAATTACAATTTTAAATAAGGCCTGTTAAGGATGCCCACCAAGAACAGGTGGACATATCCATGTCCAGACAAGCTGATGACAGAACATTCCTTCCTCTGTGTAAGCTGCCCTTAAAATGTAGTGTAAGATAGCCTTAAAATGTAACTTGAAATGTTCCTTTGTGTAATCTCTGTCTTTGTTGCATTTGTATAATTGATGGCCTTGCAATGTAACTTAAAATGCAATAGGACTTTTTTTACTCTGTAGAACTCATGCTTTGTGTAACTGATAGCCTTGTGATATAACCTGAAATGTTTAAACTCCCTTAGCAACCCAAGATGTCATCCAACCCTCCAATCATAATGTGCCAAATCTGTCTTTGTGCCTCCCATTTAGATCTTCTTGTAAAAGATCCAAGACCCCACTGGGCAGGGATGACTCTTTAGGATAGATCCCAGTGCAGCCCACTGGTGTAATAAACTACCTCCTAAACCTCCTTGGTGCCAATTCTTCCTGTGTTTGGTCTGTTTTCTCTAACAGTACTGCTGATACCATAATTAGGGAAATAATACAAATGATAGTAATATTGAAAAACAAACAAAAGACCCTTGAGATATTAATAGACTAACTCATGGAGCCAGCAAGGAGGAACAGAAAGGGACTTTTTATTTCTCAGACTGTCCTTTCTACAGCAGGGAAAGTCCCGGGGACCCATCCTCTGCCCAGCCACTTTCCCCTTAGAGGATGTGGGCTGTTACATCGGTCCAGCGTCCACAGAGGCACAAACTCTACCCCGCACACAAGGGGGACAGGCTTAGGGTTTAGTGGGGGCTGGAGGGTGAAGGGAGGCTTTGAGGCTGCTTAAACTTCTTAAAGGCTCACTGACTCCTGTAGTTTTAAAGTATGACCCGAAATGTGGCAAGAGTCGGTTCTAACTGAAATAATATAATGCAGGAGATCCTGGTCCAGTCTCTGCTTCATGAATTCCAGCTGCACATTGCTGGAGATAAATCAATGAAGGCAATTGTGTGGGGCCATGAAACCTTTGTATGCCTCCTGTTGTGCCCAAATACCGTTCTGTGTGACTTGGGTTTATATGATTGATGACCACAAAGAGATAACATCTAATTCTGTTTTCTGTATGTCAGGTGCTATGCTAACATTGCTACATTATTTATACTATTGAGTCCTCGCAGCAGTTTTTATTCCCAGTTGGAGGGTGGATGAGGAATTGGACTTGAGCTGCCTCTGTGCCTAGAATTACAGCACCAGAGAGCAGGGAAGTGATGATTTGACCCTGAGTTTTCCCCTGTGTTGCTTTGAAGGGACCTTAGAGGTCTGTGCCCAAACATGTCACTGGCTTATTTATGGACTAGACTTCCTTGACATAACTAAGAGAAAAAATGTAACCCAAAATTTAAGGGAAAAGTGTAAAATAAATGCAACTGGTCTCAAGAGATTGTAACTCAATTTTACCAAGATACTCTAATCATCTAAATTCAAAAATTTAGAAATCACCTAAATTCACCTCCCTCCTTAGACACCTTATAGCCCACAGTTTGTATAAAAACAACATTGAACTCTTGGTTTTTCAAATGTCATAGAAGAGGTTTTATCCTTCAATTGTCCAGCATTAATATATCCTCATTGTAGGTCTCAATTGATTTTTTTACTAGATGCCAAGTGTTTTGTTTTATGCCAAATTGTAAGCTCCAGACTGCTAATGCAGACAGCCCTCTCCTGGGCCTGGAGGAGCCAAAAGACAGACAGGAAAGTTGACACTGTCTTCCATAGCTGACTCTTCTCATCTCTCCAGAAACTTCCAGCTTCTTCCACCAGGGTTTTCACTGGGTCTAGCTCAACTCACATATTTATGCTATAGAGACAACTAATATAAGGTAAGACATACAAATACAGAAACACTCATTGATTTCTACTTAGACAATGGTCATTCGGCAAACTCCCTTAGGATAGGACTGAGAAAATGTAGCACAGGCAGAAGCCAACATGCCTTCCTTCCCTCAAATCCATTCGGTGACCAAGACCCTAGCCCCTTTAACTCTTCCAGATCCTGTCAAGTCTCCTCAGGACTCTTCTCTCCCACTGTCTGGCCCCCATTCATCTCCCATGCTACCACTACAGAGTGATGGCTCTAAGGCTGATTGGATCAAGCCACATACCTGATCTCACTCCTATCCACTGGAGTCCCCAGTAGCAAACATCAGCTCAATTGTCATGAACAAATACTTCATGCTTTCTATATGAAGCCCAACAAGCATGAATAGCACATAAGACTCTCTTGGCTCCAAACATGCATGGTCTTCCTCTCCTGCCATTGTACATGAAGTTCAAAACACCTTAAGCCTCTGTTCTAGGACTTCACTTTGCTGATTTCAATAGCAGGAGCTGCCATTTCTTTATACCTTCTTGTGAGGCCCCTCTTGTTCTTTGAGATCTGACCTAAATGTCATCATTGCATGGAGGTCCTCCCCAGATGTAGGGAAACTGAGGGGTGCTCTCTTCAAGGTCCTCATAGCTCGCATTTAATTTCCCATAATTGCACCAGACCACAGGTGCCTCCAGGATGGGGAGAACCTTAGCCATCTGGGCTACCTCTAAGCAGATGCTCCACAAACCTTTGCTGGTTAAGTGAAATGTTGTCTCAGTAGGAGTCATTACTTCCTATAAAGTCACTATTTTTACTAGAAATTTTGAAATGACCGTGATGAACAAATTGATGATTTCACTGAACCTGAATTCAGTTCCAGCTGCCATGAGAGTCTTAAACCCCTTGATGCCTATGTAAAATGCTAGTGCCTGTGACAGTAGGAGTGCCTCTGCATGGTGATAGTTGGAAGCTTAGAAAAAAACAGTCACTAGAAAATATACATCATAGTGCCTGGTGCGGTGAAAGTACCAAAAAATTTCAGCTTCTTTAGGAAGCGCTTGAATCAACTGATCTTTAGATTTATTATCATTTATTTTTTCCTAACTCACCCACAAATCAAACTCTAGCTTCAGATATTTTCTTTTCACTGTTCTGTAGATGCCTAGTGTCCACTTCCTCGATGAGAGAGGGTGATGGGACAGAGACCTGCACCTATCAAGGCGGCCAGAGGGTGGGCATCCAGGACAGGGTGAGCCATGGAACCAGAAGCCTGGAAAACCCATGGTTTACCGTGGAAATCATGACAGAACCTTGGCACTGACACCCAGCTTTCTCTTCCCTCCCTGGGGCCTCCTAAGACCCTCTGGGTGGAAGGGCAGATGTTCCTTGCAGCAACTGGAAGCCCACTCTGTGGTTTGACTTTTCCTGCCCTCCCACTCTCTGCTGAGTGGGCCGTGCTGCTATTACTCACGAGTTGTGGTGTTCACAATACAGAAGCAGGGGAATCACAGGCGTACCTAGGCATCTTCTGACTATCCCCTAAGACACTTGGTAGAGTTGATTGAAGCCGAAACAGTTCCCATCAATGGTCCCATACCCTTCTCTTCTGAACACAGGGATCCCTCTTGCAATTTGTCTGAGAACAAAGAAGCCAGGGGCAGCATCCATCTTCCCAGAGCAGCCATGTCTTTTAAGAATTAACATGGTCAAAAAAAAATAATTAACATGGTAATCATCCTATTTTTGAAGAGGTTTGCAAAGTTATCTTATAGCTGTAGACCTGGGGAAGTCTTCATTTTAGCCAAGATCTTAAACTGTATCTCTGTAGCGTAGTGACTCCTAACCAGCATACAGCTTTGGAAGTTTGTTCATTTACCTTTATCTTCTGGAAATGAGTTCTGCCTTCTGAGTGCTCCCTGAAGGGGGCATTGCTGAGGTCAGCAGGAGTGACACAGGCCACACAGGATCTCAACTGACATAAGTAGGAGTCATGAACTACTTAACTCTACTTCCAAGGGGTGAGAGGAGTGCAATATTGCAAATAAAAAAATCAGCATGGGTGGCGGGAAACAACTGATCCCTTCTGCAGTCTGGAAACTTTCATTACATTAACTCTGTGCCAAGTGCAAGACCAGTCCCTGGGTGCACTTTGAGGGTGTAATGATGACACGTGCAGAAGAGATGAACAACTGGGCAGCCTATCATCTTCTTGGAAACAACAGCCCAAATCCCACAAGATGGCTCCACTCAAAGTCTTGGGAACTAAAACTGGAAAAAGCAGTGCAAGTTGAACATCTCTACTCTGAAAAATCTAAAATACAACATGTTTTAAAGTCTAAAACTTTCTGAGTACCAACAACTAGAAAATTCCACACCCAGTCTCATGGGTTGAGACACCAGACACCTGTTTTTGTAAAAAATCTTTTGTTGAAACACAGTCCTGCCGATTTGTTTGCACATGATCTATGGCTATCTTCACAGTCTAACAGCAGGGCTGTGTGACTACACAAAGCCTAAGATATTTACCATGCAATCTTTTATGGAAGAAATTTGTTGACTGCTAATTTAAAAGAAAAAAAAAGAGAATCAACTTAACAAAAAGCAATTTGAACAAGTAGTAATGATCCTTGTTCTATTGTGGAGGAGGGGTAGGGGGAAATAAAACAGAGTGCTGTAGTCTGTTCTCTCCATGTCACCCCAAAGGGTAATTCATCTAAATAGTTTTCATACTCAACATCAGTGAGGGCTCTGAATCCTACTCAATATAAGCTTTGTGTACAGTGTCTTAAAATTATTAAAATTAAATCCACAATCTTTAGTCATACCATTGGAGTTATCTGTTAAAATTTTTTAAAAGACAATTTGAGAAGACCAAATTGGCCAGAAGACCTGGGTTTCAGCCTTGACCCTACCATCTACGAGTTTTGGGATTTTAGCAAAGTCCTTGTAGCCTTAGTTTCTACAAGAGAACACCTCCTGACAGGTGAGGGCTGAGATTAAGTGAGGTATGGAAAGCCCACCCTGGGAACTCTTACATCACAAAGAGATGTCAACACTTCAGAAGGTTTAGACATGGAATTATTACAGATTTACATTATGGTATTTTAAAAATTTGTTTACAGGAAATCCAGCAATGATTCTGAGCATGTTCATAGCCCAATTGATTTCAAAATTTAAATAAGATTATGGTCAGAAAATCAAATGTCAAGCAGGCTCAAAGCTCAACTATGAAATGATGAGAAAATAGAAGAGGTGGGAGGTGAGGATGACACCAGAAAGAATACGAAGGAAGAAAGTCATAAAAGAACGCAGGGTGCAAATACAGTGACAGCCAATTTCCGGAGCAAAGATGGGACTGTTAGAGGGATCGGAGGGGCAGAGACTGGAGGAGCCAATGGCTTTCGTGAAAGAAAAGAAAATGGTGTTTCTTCAACTTCAAGAGCTCTTTCTCATGTCACATTCTTTGAATATGCTACTGCCTTTCTCTAGAACATTCTTCTTGCCTCAGACAACCTCATTCTCACCAATCCACCATTCTTTCCCTAAACCTTCAGGTTTCAGCCTAACTACTCACCTTTGCAAAGAGTTTTTCTCTGCTATCTAACTTACAATCTCTTGAGTAAATGAACAAGTATCAGGGAGAAGCTACATAAACCAATGGAGAAGGTAGATGTTTAGAATGCTAGATTTTGGATATCTTGGTACCTAAAGGTATGGTCAGTATTGCTTTTACTTTTTTAAAAATGTGGCAAAATATTGCCATGAACTCTGAAGCATTTAAATAACCATAGATTTAAATGTGTCTAAAGTCCGATGCAATGTTTTCATCTCTTCAGAGATTTAATGCCAAGTAAGTTCCAACAAAGCCAAAGGCTATACTCAGTCCCTAGTACAGTGCCTGACACATGGGAGATGCTCATCAAATACTGACCAAAAAAAAAAGAAAGAAACATTCTTAACAAAACTTTTCAGAGCTTTGTGGGCACACTGGAGGATTCTGCTACTGCTGTTATAGTTTTGTTCATCAAATCACAGAAGAGACATTGCAAAAATTATAAAACTGGTGGTAGTGTTAGACCTAGTTGGATAGTCCGTTTTCTACCTCTTAACTACTTAACTACTATATTGCTTAACTGCTATATTGTGCTGTCAGGCACAAATCATAGCTCAGCATCAATACTGTAAATATATCTTTTCCTGTCTTAGAATCCTTCAAAAAATCATATTGTACCAATAGATTATTTCAGTCTTCATTAATCCTAATTGTTTTTTCAGACCTGAAATTTAGAGATCCCTTTATTCATGTTTTCTTCATTGGATATACATATGTATTTGTTTTTATTTTCCTGTAAATAGAAAGAAAAAAAGACAATAAAAACACACAGTGGTTTGGGTAAAAATACCCCACACCCAACAGTAAAAACCAAAGTTGCCTTTCCAACGAATGTGAGGCACTTTTGGAGACCATATAAATGAAACTCCACCAAAATATGTCTGACCAAAAGTTTGCCCTTAATCTTTGTTTTTGTCTTTAATCAATCTCTCTCTCTCTCTTCTTCACCTCCCTTGAAGTAATTCTGTACAACATTGTTAACTCTTAAGTGAGTCTCTGCAAATGTGACATTTCAGAGTGTCATGGGATCAAGGGTGCATATTCATTTCTTCCTTTCTAAGGGACACTTCATTTTGTGTAAGTGTTCATTCCTCTGCCTTAACTCATGTTTCTAAGAAGAGCCTGACCCATCATTTGCATGACTGGAGTATATTTGGTTGATCTAAAGGTAATGCCCTCCGCTACCCCCCACACCTCAAGGGAGCCAGGTTGAGCCCTGAACAGCTTCAGGAGCCTCATGTGGAAACCTAGCTGAGTCCTAGACAGCTTTGGGAGCCTTAGTGACCATGCTCTGCCCCCCATTTTCACCTCACCAGAGCAGGGCTGAGCCCTAGACAGCATTGGGAGCATCAGGGAACACACCTTGCCCCCACACACCATTTCATCAGACAATCTGAGCACCAGGGACCTTAGGGTCATCATCCTGCAACTCCAATACCATCATGGAACTGAGGCTGAATTCCAGGGAACCTCTGGTTCTTCAAAAATGACAAAGCAAAGGACCAAAATGCAATCTCAGACCTTCACCTCACCCAGAACAAGTCTAGAAGAATCAACACAGAAGAGTTTCAAAGTCGTACAACTGAAATTTGAGAAAGGACAGCAGCTGAAGTAAATAAACACTCCTTCAGGCCATAAAAGACATCAGATCAGAAATAATCTCAGGTACAAAAAGAAATGACAACAATAATGAAAGAATTACTCAGCACATATAAAGAAGACTTATATAAGAAAATAGAAGAGCATAAAAAAATGATGGAGATGTTGAATGAACAATATAGGAAAGAACTAGAATGCATGCAACAGATTCAAACAGATATCCAGGACATTAAAAATTCCATCAAAAGCTGGCAAAACCACTTGAACGAGGTTGAAAATAGACAACATTGCAGCTAATGATCATGAAAGGAAAGATCTCTTAAAAATAACAATGAACCACGAAATAATTCAACAACTGCAAGGCAATACAAAGAAAAACAATACAAGATTAATAGGTGCCAATGAAATAGCAGAAGTCAGCACAAATGACATAAAAAGACTTCACAGAAGTAATAGAAAATTTCCCAAGAATGGAAAAAGAATCTGACATACAGTTAAGCAGGCACACAGAACTCCAATTAGCTATAACCAAAATAAATCTATACCCAGACATATAGTAATCAAGATCCCAGAAACTCAGCAGAAGAACAGAATATTAAAAGCTGTTAGAGAAAAGAAACAGATCATCTATAAAGGAAAGTCCATCAGAATAATGACAAATTTCTTAACACAAAACATTAAGTCAAGAAGAGCTTGGAGTGAAGTATTTCATGTCCTGAAAGAAACAACTTTCAACCCAGACTGATGTACCCTGCAAAACTATCCTTCAAAATTAATGGAGAGGGCTGGGGATATAGCTCAGTGGAATAAGCGCTTGCCTAGCAAGTGCAGGGTCCTGAGTTCGATCCCCAGTACCGCCAAAAAAAAAAAAATTAATGGAGAAATAAAATATTTCCATGACAAAGAACACCTGAAGAAATTCATAAGCACTAAACCAACGGTACTGAAAGATATTCTAGAAAGAGATAAAAATGATCACAATTTCAAGAACAAGGAAAGGAAACCACCAAGAGAAGCAAGCAATTAAACAGAGGGGAAAAGGAGGAACTAAGAGCAGGAAAATAACATGACAAAGATAAGCCAATACATATCAGTTATAACCATAAATGTAAACAGTCTAACTTCATGAATCAAAATAAACAGACTGGCAGAGTGGATCAAGAAACAATATCCAACAATATGCTATATACAAGAAATGATTGAGGTAAAATTATGTACTCAATCTAAAATGACACAGAGGAGGAGAGAGATATAAATAGCAAGAGATAAAAGTTTAATGCAGGCATGGAGGGAATCACCACAACAAGAGCTGTGCTGGCTCTCTGAAGACAGAGGACAGGGCTGGAGCTTATATGCACTCCAAAGGGAGAGGGCATAGGGTAGCTGACATAGGCTGCTCGGCATAGTGTGCTGAAGGGGGATTGGATCATTTTTGGCATGAGCGGGCTTTGGCAAAGGCAGCTGGGAAGGAGAAACCACAGGGGTTTCTGGGAAAGAGGAGCTAGGCACCATTATGACTCAGCACTGGACCATCACCATGAGGGCTGAGCAGCTCTTGGGCAGGGAACCTATCAACAAACACATTTAACTCAGAAGGAAATTCATAGACTGAGAGTCAAAGGATGGAAAACAATACTCCATGTGATAGGAACCCAGAAAAAAGTGAGGGTAGCTATTGTGTTTGCAGACCATGTGAACTTCAAATCAAGAATGAACAAAAGAGATAGAGAAGGTTACTACATACTTATTTGGGAAAAATTGAAAGAGGAAGAGATAACAATCATAAATATCTATGCACCAAACAGAGGAGCACCCAACTATACTAGACAAATTGTAACAGATGTGAAAAATCAAATAAGCAGTAACATAATCATAACAGGGGAATTTAACACCTCATCGTCACAAAGAGATAGATGAACTAGACAAAAAAAAAAAAAAAATCAGCAAAGAAATAGCAGAACTAAACCACACTTGTGAATAAATAGACTTAGTAGACCTTTACAGGTGTTCCATCCAACAACAGCAGAATACACATTCTTCTCAGGTACACACAGAATGTTCTCTAAAATAGACCATATACTAGCACATAGAACATGTTTACTTAAATGCAAAGGGATTTAAGTTATCCCATGCATACCATCAGTCCATAGTGCAATAAAATTGGAAATTAATGACAAAAGAAATCACGAAATCTCCATAAATACAAGGAAACTAAATAACACCTTCCTGAACAAGCAATAAGTCACAGATGAAGTTAAAAAAAAATTAAACAATATTTACAATCAAATGAAAATGAAGATGCAACTTACAGGAACCTGTGAGAGGCAATGAAAGCAGTCATCAGAGGGAATTTTAAGGCAGTGATTTTCCACATCAAGAAAACAGAATGAGCACAAATAAACAATCTTATGCTACACTTCTGGCTTCTACAAAAAGAAAAGCAAGTCAAGCCCAGAGAAGGTAGGAAATTATAAACATCAGGGCAGAAATTAATACAATAGAGGCTAAGAAGACAATACAAAGAATTAATGAATGGAAGAGTTGGTTCCTTGAAAGAGTAAATAAAGTTGATAAACCAACCTTATCAAAAAAAAGAAAAGAAAAACTCAAATTCATGCAATAAGGAATGAAAAGAATGAAATCACTATAGATCCTGTAGAAATTCAAAAGATTTTCAATACCTACTTTGAAAATCTTTACTCTCATAGGATGGAAAACATAGAGAAAATGGACAGATTCCTAGATACATATGAATTACCAAAGCTGAATGAAGATATAAATATCCTTAATAACTCATATTAACCAGCAAAATTGAAAATGTAATAAAAAACTTGCCAACAAAGAAAAGCCCAGGTCCTAATGGATTCACAGCTGAATTCTACAAGAAATTTAGAGAAGATTTAATGCTAATTCTTCACAAACTCTTTAATGAAATTGAAAGGGAAGGAATTCTCCCTAACTCATTCCTGCAGGTAAGTGTTACCCTAATACCAAAACCAGAGAAAGACCCAATCAAAAAAGAGAAATATGGGCCAATCTCCCTAATGAATATAGATGCAAAAATTCTCAATAAAGTACTAGCAAACAGAATGCAGCAAATCATCAAGAAGATAATACATCATGACCAAGTGGGATTCATTCCAAGAATGCAAGGATGGTTCAATATATGCAAATCAATTAATGTAATACACCATATCAATAGAGCCAAAGATAAAAATTATATGATCATCTCAATAGATGCAAAAAAGCTTTTGATAAAGCCCAATATTCATTCATGATTTAAAAAAAAAAACCCTACAGAAAATAAGAATAGATGGTCCTTACCTCACTCTGATCAAAGCCATCTATGACAAACCAATGGTTAACATCATACTAAATGGACAAAAACTGAAAGCTTTCACTTTAAAATCAGGAAAAAGGCAAAGATGTTCACTGTCACCACTCCTATTCAATATAGTTCTGGAAATATTAGCAAAGCAATTAGACAAGAGAGAGAAATAAAAGGAATAAGGATAGGAAAAGAAGACATGAAATTATAATTATTTGTAGATGACATGATACTCTACATAGAAGATGCCAAAACTCCACCAAAAGGCTTATAGATTTAGTAAAGAAATTCAGTAGCATAGTTAGATTCAAAGTCAACACTCAAAAATCAATAGCATTCCTCTACACAGACAACAAACACACTGAGAAATTAGGGAAACCACACCTTTCATAATAACATCTTTAAAAATGAAATACTTAGGAGTCAAGCTAACAAAGGAAGTAAATGATCTAAATAATGAAAATTATAGTAATTTGAAAAAAGAGGTCAAAGAGGAATTCAGAAAATTGGAAGTTATGCCTTGCTCATGGATAGGAAGAAGCAACATTGTGAAAATGTCCATACTCCCAAAATTTTTGTGCAGATTCAATGTGATGCCAATTAAAATACCACTAGTATACCTCTCAGATCTAGAGAAAACATTCCTAAAACTAATCTGGAACCAGAAGAGGCTTAGAATCACAAAAGCAATCCTAGGCAAAAAGGCAAGGCAGCAAGCATCACAATCCCTGACTTGAAATTATACTACAAAGCTACTGTGACAAAACCAGCATGGTACTAGCAATAAAACAGATCTGAGGAGCCGTTGAACAGATTAGAAGATGCAGACACAACTACAAACACACTCAGCCACCTTATCTTTGACAAAGGGATGAAACATGTTCACTGGAAGAAAGATAGTCTCTTTTAAAAATGGTGCTGGAAAACTGTCTTTCCACATGCCAAAGACTAAAACTAGACCCATGTCTATCGCCGTGCACTAAAGTCAAAATAGATCGAAGATCTAAAAATTAAAACACAAACACTAACTCTACTGGAAGAAAAAGCAGGTAGAAATCTTGAAGACATAAGGGTAGGCAGAGAGTTCATGAACAAAGACCAAACTGCATGGGAAATACTTCAAAGAATCAACAACTGGGACCTCATCTTATTGAGAAGTTTTTGCACATCAAAAGAAATCACCAAATCATTAAGAGTACAAAGAAATCCCATGAAGTGGGAAAAAATTTTAGCCAACTGTCCCTCAGACAAAGGATTTCTATCTAGGACATACAAAGAATATTAAAAAATCATGCCCCCAAATTCAAAGACACAGTCCAAAGATGGGCATCTGAGATGAATACACACTTCTCAGAGGAAGAAACACAAATGGCAAATAAATATATGAAAAAATGTTCATCATCATTGGTCATTTGAGCAATGCAAATTAAAACAATGCTGAGATTCCATCTCACCCCAGAAAGAATGGCTATCATCAAGAAAACAACCAGCAGCAAATGCTGGAGGGGCTGTGGGGAAAAAGGAACACTTCTCCATTGATGGTGAGAGTGTAGAGTGGTGAAACCACTGTGGAAATTAGTGTGGCAATTTCTCACAAAACTAGAATTAGAGGTCCCACTTAACCCAGCTATTCCCCTTCTGGATATTTTCCCAGAAGAATTAAAACATCATACCACAGTGATATTTGTGCACCCATATTTATAGCAGCACAATTTGTCATAGCTAAATCTTGGAAATAACCCAAATGTCCATCAACTGAGGAATGGATTAAAAAATACGTGGTACTTCTATGCAATGGAATATTATTTAGCTATAAAAGAGGATGGAGGGTTGGTGAGGTGGCTCAGCGGCGCAAGGCCTCCCTGGCAAGCTCGAGGCACTGAGTTCGATTCCTGGCACACACATACACCCCAAAAAAAAAAAAGATAAAAGAGGACAGATTTGAGGCTTTTATAGGTAAATGGATGCAACTAGAGACCATACTCATAAGAGAAATAAATCGGACCTCCATGTATAAACATTTTATTGTCTCCCTAGTATAAGAACCTGAAAAAGCAAATAAAACCCAAAATGTACAATAGATGTGAAAGGCAAAGAAATTGTACATTTTTTTTAATTTTTTTTTTTTTTTGCGGTACTGGGGATCGAACTCAGGACCCCGCGCTTGCCAGGCAAGCGCTTATTCCACTGAGCTATATCCCCAGCCCCTATAATATCTTAATTGGTAAGAGTTCTAGCTTGCTTTTTTTGTTGTTGTTCTTTTTTTTTTTTGGCGGTACTGGGGATTGAATTCAGGACCCTGCGCCTGCTAGGCAGGCACTTATTCCACTGAGCTATATCCCCAGCCCAAGGCAAAGAAATTGCTCAAAGGAAGGAAAAACTGGGATGAGAAAGGAGAAAAAGAAAGAAGGGGAAAATATATATATATACCTATATAAGGATGGCTGATGTCTAATGGTTTATTAAAAGGAATGGCTAACGCTTAAATTTTTTGACCAATTTTGCATGCTTATACCTGGTAATTTGAACAACTAATGTGAAGACAACAGTAAGCAGTATATCAATCATTGTTGAATTCCTACCATCTTGTTTAGTGAAGCTCTGTATCATTTCTAATGTTTTTTTAATTATTCTTTATTCTCTTTAATGGTTTGATCAATCTTGCGTTCTTACATCTGGTAATCTAAGCAAATTCATTGAACAATAGCAATATGTAATATAACAACTACTGTTAATCCCTATCATTTTGCTTTGAATCTCTGTACATTTTTTATTGTTTTTGCCTATGTAATTGTTATTTTGTTATTCTCTTTAAAATAAAAAATACACACAAAAAAACCAGATAATCCAATCTACACTCTCACCAGCAATGGAGAAGTGTTCTTTTTCCCCCACAGTCCCTCCAGCATTTCTTATTGGTTGATTTCTTGATGATAGCCTCCTGCTGGGCATGGCAGCACACACCTGTAATCCCAGGACTTGGGAGGCTGCTGCAGGAGGATCACTGTGAGTTCAAGACCAGCCTTGACTACATAGTGAGTTCAAGGCAAGCCTGAGCTACACAGTGAGATCCTGTCTCCAAAAACAAAACAAGCAAAAAAGACAGTTAGATAAATAGAATCCCCTCCTCTAATAAATAAACTTGTGATTCAACTCTGACTGGTGAAATGACAGAAAAGATTTCCCAGTGGTTTCTGGAGTGTACCAAACTGCTCTGTGGAAATAGTCCTATGAGCAGTAATATATAGGAAACCCTCATGAAACAATCCTTTCAGGCTAAGGATGCAGCTCAGTGGTGGAGTGCTTGCCTACTGAGTGGGAAGCCCTGGGTTAAATCCCCAGCACTACAAAAAAAAAAAAAAAAAAAAAAAAAAAAAAAAGCTGGACGGAAGGAAGAGAGGAAGGAGAACACAGGAGGAAAGTTGGAAAGAAGAGAGAGCTGATGGAAAGGAGGGAAGGATGGAGGGAGGGAGGAAGAAAGGTCAAGGAAAATCACAAACGGATGTGACAGAAAATTTGATCAGTTCCATGTGAGTCAGGAAGGGAAATGAAAAGAAGCAAATCTAAAAGATGCGGACAAGAGGCAGAAACCTCACTGGTTAGTTTGACGGGCAGAGTGTAATCGAGTGAACTGCTGACTAGTTGGAGGAATGAAAAGGCACCATGGAAGCCATGGGCAGCACGGATGCGGCTGTGGCAGGAAGTGGATCTCTCGCTGGGCTTGGAGGACAAGGGAGGGAGGTGGAATTCTTAGCCCCTGAGGGAAACACAGAGTAGAAAATATAAGCGCCGGGCCCTGCTCAGCTGCACTGGGCTCTCTGAGATCAGAGGACGGCCCCAGAGTTTTGAGGAGAGGATGCTGTATGGCAGGTGCTGAGCGCCTGGAGGAAGTAAGGTGGGGCTGATTTTGAGAGTCACAGAAAAAAATAAAACTAAGAGTAAATCCTACAAGTGGATCAATCAGGAATGTGGTTTACAGAGCCCAACCCCACATCCCAGAGCAGAGGCTGTGGTCTGGAACTGAGACCATCACTTCATATCCAGCGCAGGCTGCCTGGGGGCTGCTTCACATCCACACACTCCCTTCTCATGAGTCTGGACTCCCAAGAACTCTGTGTTTCAACTGAATAAGATGCAGCCTCTTTTGTAAAAAACGAAGACATTCCTAGCGTCTTTCCTGCACGAGGAGGCACAGTGTTCTGACAATCATTATTGCCATCTCTTGGGAATAGTCCGCCTTTTTAACCTCTGCACTGAGCTCACTATTCCTCAACCCTAGCACAGTCCTGTCTGAATATGCTGTTACTTAAAAACACTGTAAGTCAGTCTCCAGCAATGCTGCTTAAAGTATTAAACAGAAAAAAGATGAAGTGTGTTAGTTAATATGCACCTGCTCATATCTGCATGTGCAATGAACATGTGAGGAAAACACATGTAGCTTCTACTGGGCTCCTTTGTAAAACTGGTCCTGAGGCTGTGCTTATTCCTGGTATCTTCTTCCTCCGCTGCCCATTCTGTTTAGACCTCATGTGTGCCTCAGGTTCTTAAGGCTCTGTATAAGCCTCTGTTCCTAAAGAGTCTAAATCATTAGTTGACCAATTTTCCCTTCCCTTTCATTAGATAGGGAGGCACTGCGGAATAGTGCAAAGAATCCTGTGAGCTCCAGACAGGACTCCTTTGCCTTTATTGTGTGCCAATAGCCCGGTATCTTCTTGGTGATTGGTTGCATGATCCACCACAGCCAGGGGCACAGTCCCATTCTTTTCCATTTGTTTCAGTGGCGCGAAGCCTCAGGTGGTCAGGTAGAAGTTTTGTCTTCCAAACAACAGGATCACTCTTGAGACCATGATGGCAACATTCTTCCCTTGAAAAGAAAACATCTTAGAAGAGTTCAAATTCAGGGCAGAGGAAGTAGAAGCTCTAGAAGTGTGTTGCGAAGAATAATAGTGAGATTTCTGACCTAGTAGAACTAAGGGAATAACATCACTATCAGGTGAAATCCAGAGTACTAACTAGATCGCATGCATCAACTTGGGAAGCTGAGTTGAAAACACTGTTATTTTACTCCCCAGCTACATGGGTATCCCTCAGTGTCACCTGTGAAAGCTTGCTAGTAATACAGCTTCATGAATCACATCTCTCTGCCTGAGGAACTGCCAGCTTAGGGCTCTCAGAATGTGTTCTCCTCTTCCAAGACATCTGAGCCATCCCACTGCCATCTCTCAGCAGCCAGTCCCACACGTCTCTGCAGAGAGGGCTTGTCCCTGATTCGCAACATAGTACTTTCCAGGAGCATGTGAAAGCTGTCTTCCTGGTTGTCTGCACTTCCATGGGTGGTGGAAGATACGACACACCACAATGAGTCAACCCCATGTCATTTCATAACTGCTGGTGAATGAGGCAAGATAATAGGCACTTCAGCGAGTCATGTGTGCCACCATGCCACATGTCACGTGGAGCCATCTCCTGGGGAAGGTCCCTGCTCTGGGCTCCTCCCCCATCCTGGTCCATCATGTTCTTCTATTGACTCCAAGTTTAAATGACCACAAATGAAGGGTGACTACAAAACAAGGAGATGGTTTGCTATGTTGATTATACAACCCATGTCACCCCTTTACAGTCATATCTCATAGCTTGTGTTTTCATGTTTGGGCTTGGTGAAAGTAAAAATAAAGTCCCAAAGAAGCCAAGAACTGATCTTAGGGAAGGAGGTTAAACACAAAACTCCTTGCCTTGGAGGGAGAGCATTAACCATTGCTTGATTTTCCTTTTCCTTCACGTGAACCAAACACACATATCATCTTACTGGGTCAAAGTGTCCTTTCGCCCTGCTGGCTACCGAATTGGTAGAAAAGGTGGGAAGGCATGCATCTGGTACATAATCTTCACACAGACCCAAAATAAATAACACAGTATACAAAGAAGCACAAAGCAATCCAGGCTGCTGCTACCCAGGAGTAAGAGAGGGTAAAAATCCTTCAGGAAGATCAGAAAGCACGGTGGAATGGTTGGGCAGTGGGAGCAGTATGGAGAACCACTTTTGAGGATTCTAAGCATAGTTTTTAAGTTTTCAAAATTTAGAAAGAGAGGGCTGTCGCTGGAGTTTGAGTGAGAAAAGACACTGAGCTTCTCTTACTGCTTTTGAAGGAATATGCATAGTAAGGGGGAGAGGCACTACTCACAAAGGTTGTACCAAGCCAACACACTGCACCCCTGCCAGAACAGTCATTCTAACAGAGTGTGGGCCCTTAATGTACTCCAATTCTCTCATAAATAAGTTTCAGAGGGAGGATATAGGCTTCCACTTACTCCCAAAGAAATCTATGATGGCACCATATGCTGACATCTTCAAGGAGAATGAATTTACACATAATGGTACAAGCCATAGGAAAATACATGGTGACTTCTTCATTGGTGCCTCAGTGGGGACTGCCACTGGTCATGTCCCTTCAATCTCAGCACTCTAAATAAGATGAGGTGTCCTGGTGGTTGTGTGAGAAAGGAAAATGGAATGCAACCACATTTCTCATTTATTATTTCAGGCAGAAAATTGTGGTTATAAATATATATATTTAGGAGTGACAGGTCAGCCTGCCCCAAAGAATAATGAATTTGTCTAGGCAGCCAAAAGAATCCCTTTGTTTCATCTATGGAGAAATAGGAGACCTCTTATGATGACCTGTCCCCACCCTAACCTTCTTACCTCCATCCCTTATGTCCCTAAGCCAATCAGAATCCTTCTGGTCAGTGTTGGCTGTTATGTGTGAGCATTGCCATGTGCTTTGGAGATGCTCAAAATGTTTTGAAAATACACTGAGGATAAATGATATTTATGGGTCTCTGTTTTGCGCTCAGTATTCCATTCCTCTTATTCAGCCCAGATCTGTGCTGCAAGATAAAGCCATCCTCCCCTCCTAAATCAAGGCACAGTGGGGCCCACCCCCACCCTTGACATTCAATTTCTCCACTCCTGGCCAAAGCCTCAGTCATTTTCTGCCCACAATTCACCCATGGAATTGAAGTTAGAAGCTTTCTAGAAAGAGAAGTTGACAAAAGTACAGAAATCAAGAAATATCCTGCTGCCCCCATGAATATTTCCTGCATATTCACAATTTGTTTTCTTTTTTTCTCTGCCTTGGAGCAATTATGTTATGGCACATGATTGTGGCCACAAAAACTGAAAGGGAAACTTTCAAGTTTGTCCTTATCAAGAGGAAAGCTTCAAATGCCCTGTGTACTCACAGCTCTTTATTTATCCTTTAAAGTTCCTAATAAGTTCTGACTCTTCTGTGAATTTTTCTTTTCATTATTAAGTGCCTGCTATCAGCCTGGCATTATGGTTTTCTTTTGATCTGTTAAGTTATGCTTTAATACCTACAGCAAACAGGGAACCTCCCAAATAAAAGAGAAGGTGTCCTTTCACTGACTTTTGATATTTTCAAAACAAAAGTAGTGGAAGAAATAACGACCCTCATCTATTATTGATTTTATCACCAAAGCACTTGGTCACAAGTACGTCATTGCTCAGATGGGGTTGGATGGGGTGGTCGGTTGTCTCTCAGCTCTGTTAAAGATGTCAACTCCTTGAGGTTGTGCCGAATCTCAACTGCTCTCTTCTGCACTGGGAAATGGGGACCTGGTGGCAATCTCGGTGCATCTATGCCAGTGCACGCCGTGTCAGAGACAGCCGGCTGCAGGCTCCTTCCTCAGTTGTCACATACTTGAAAATTTTGTTCGTGCTTCTCCTTCATGACTGAATGCTATCTGAATAACTAGCCAATCAAATGGCAGGAAGAAGAGAAAAAACATAAGGCCCAACTTTCTAAACCAAGGCTACTCAGGGTTCTCACAAGGTGGCTGGCTTAACTTGGAGCTTTTCCACTGTACTCTAACAAAAAAATCCAACAGTCCAACAGAATCCAAACCAAATATTCATTTTCTATTGGTTTATATATATAACAGAATATTATTTGGCCATAAAAAGAATGAAATCCTGTCACTTTCAGGAACATGGGTGGGACTACAGGTTATCATAGAAATAAGTCAGGCACATATGACAAATATTGTATGATCCACTGCATATGTGCAAGCTAAAAAAATGTTGATCTCAGAAGTTAAAAGTCAAGTAGGTGTAACAAGAGGCTTCTCATTCTCTTTTTCCCAGATCTACCAAGGGCCACAGATTCAAACAGAAGTCGCACCTGTCTGACTTGTAGGTAGCTTCCTGTGACAAAGAGGAAGGACAGGACGAGGACAAAGGCCATGATCTCATTATCAGTGGAGGACATTCTCTTCTGTTCACCCTGGCCTCTCACCCTTGTGTCACCGAGATTCCGTGAGTGCCAGCCCTTCCTGCAGGATTATCACCTAAGATGTTCAAGAAGCCCCTTCATCTTTTAATTAAGTACCTCATGACTATTACAACACAGAGAATGTAGAAAGGCCTTCTAGAAATCCTAGCAAGGCATATCTACATTATTGTTAGTGGAGGGCTTCCTCAGAGTCTATTTTTGTGTTTTCCTGAATTAATCCTAATTAGATTACCTTTAAAGAAATTAAACAATTGAGTTACATGCCAAGGTAAGACAGGAAGACAAACTATTGATTTTTAGTAATCCATTACAAATTCCAAGACTCAGGCTATTAGACTGGTTTTCCAGTAAAGAACGCATTATACCAACAAGGCCCTTTTCCTTAAAGCAACTTTGTGACCACACAACCAGTGCATGAATTAGTCACTTAGGAAGATTGGAACAGGGGCAAGCCCTGCTCCTGCCTTGATCTTCCCTCAAGAAGATTTAGAGCAACCTCAGGCTTCCAGCAACAGAGTTAAAACGGGGAACGTTTTTTTTTCTTTGTGCACATGTCATGCTCCTAGTATCCCCTCCTAAGGGTCCTCCTCTGGGTGAAAGCTCTGCAAGGGTGGCGATGTGCACACAGCACTGTTATGATTCTTCCTTTGCTTTGAGAATAGATGCCTATATCAACTGAATAAAGAGACCGAAATCTCCCAAGTTCAGCATTTGTTCCTTCCATGTGGAGCCAGAGGTAAAGTAAATGCAGTTCAAACTTATCTCCAACACTCTTTGCCTTCTGGCCCTTGTATCCACAACCTGTGCTAGAGGGAAGCTCCATCTCTGCCCCAACAGAATGAGGCAGGTCTATCCCACAGCCTGTCACAGGACAACATCCAAGGTGTATGTTCTGCCCATTTCTTCATCTCCCCTCTTGCCATCCAAGCTCACCTGTGCCTTTGGTGAGCTGGAAGAAGCCACCTGTTTAGAGACCCTTGGAAGCATGGCTCTTGGGTTACATCTGTGTTAGGTACAACTCTACCCCAAAACAAATTCTGATGAAAGAATTCCAGGCATCTTTGGAGAGACCTTATCGTCTATGGAACCTTTGCACTACCCCTCATCAGGCATGTCTTTTCCAGCCTGAATAGTCCCCTGACTCAGATATTTCCAGGCTGAAAACACATGGAGATTTGGAAGAGATCTAAAACCTAGAACTTACCATCACACAGACTTACATTGGAATCCTGGATCTGCCTTTTCCTATTTCCTGTAAGCAAACTCCCCCTCAGTTTCCTTACTGGGCCAGGAAGTAACTGGGTCCCCATGTATAAAACTTTAAAAGAGGAATAAATGAGTTGCTGCCATGTATAATTTTGAGGATTGAGAAATAAATCTGCTTCAATGAAAATAACTAATAGAGAAGCCTAGAATTTAGCAGGTAAATGGCATACATGCTAGCTGTATATCATATACATATTTTCTTGGAGGGAAAAATTGAGGCCAGTGACTAAGATGATGGACAAGATTAGAATTGCCAATCAAAGTTTCTGGTCTCAATCTGTCTCTTCAGGGATTCTGCAGCACCTCCCCATGTGTTTTCACTGGCTGAATGGCAACGTGTGGAAAGGTTTTCGTGTGGTAGAGAAGATCCACACAGCTGCAAGAGCAGGGCCAAGAAGAAGGTGGGCTTTGCAGAAGGTGGCTGAGAAGTTGAGAGGCACAAAAAAGATCTATGTACATTATTTACTTTTTTTTTTTTTGGCGGTACTGGGGATCAAACTCAGGACCCTGCGCTTGCTAGGCAGGCACTTATTCTACTGAGCTATATTCCCAGCCCCCTGATCTATGTACATTAAAGGCCATTGTGAGGAGCTCATTCCTGCAGAGTCCACAGCATACTGGGGTTCGGCAGGGAGTAGATGGCATTGTATCACTTTCCTTTCCTTGCTGCAATCTTCTAGAATCATGCTTTGTATTTTATCCTTGCTGTAGATAACTTCATCCTATGAACTATAGATTCAGCTCATCATGTGCAAGGTAGGAGCCAAAATTAATCTTTGCAACACACTGTCCTGGCAGAGAGGCCTTAGAACAATACTAACAATAACAGTCCCCAGTTATATAGTGCCTCCTATGTGTCCAACACTGATCTGACCACCGGATATATGTTACCCACTTCCTTTCTGACACAGGGCCCTAGTCTCTCATGGGAGAGAGACCAACAGCGGGCTGTGGGCTAGAGCTGTCTGGTTTTGTTGGGGTGGACATGGAGCCTCCCTGTAGTACAGGGTGTGGATCACAAGGGCCAATGGGGCAAAGAATGTTTGAGACAAGCTTGAACTGCACTTACTTTACCTCTGGCCCCACTCGGAAGGAACATGTGCTGACTTGGGAGGTTTTTGTCTCTTTAATACAGTTGATTTAAAGAAACTGGATGTCACAGATGGATTTTCCCTTTCCAGAATGGTTGCCTCTGAGTTACAAAATTTATTTCTCTTGCTAATATGAGAAGTCCCACCCTTCCACCACTGGAGGACAGAGAGATCCTCTGGCAAATCCACTCATGCTGCCCTGTGACTTCTAGTAGCCACTAGGAGGTCATGAAACCCTACAACTGCCTCCTTGGCTCACCCAGACAGAGTCCATTTCTGACATCAGCCCACATCCACCAATATAGTCCTTCTTTTTGTACAAAGGAATTTCAGATACCTGCCACCCTGAGAATGGAGGGACTAATGCACATAAGCCTCTGAGCACAGAACCCAAAGATTGGGGTTCGTGACTGGAAGACTACAGGGTGCATTAGGGCTATAGTAACAGAAGACCACAGTGGGCTAGGGGCAGGGCTCACAGAACAAAGATGTGCTGTCTTGCCGTTCTGGAACCTGGAAATCCAAGATCCATATGGAATCAGGGTTGAAATTTTCCAAGAGCTCCAAGGGAAGGTTCTGCCCCAGGCCTCTCTCCTTGGCTTGTAGATGGCCATCTTCTCCCTGTGTTATGTGCATCTTTGTGCCCTAATGTCTTCATTTCTAAGAACATCAGTTGCTTTGGATTGGAGGTCACCCTAAAGACATCACTTAAACTTGATTATCGCTATAAAGATGCTGTCTATCAGTAAGGCCACCATGTGAGGTACTAGAGATTAGGACTGTAATATACAAATTGGGGAAGGAAAATTAAATCTATGTCTAAGGGGTCAGTATCACTATAGAAGAGTTGACAGTGCAGGCTGGCCAGGGTAGGGGTCAGGCAGAACAAATAGATAAGATCAAATGAACCTGAGAAGCTAGTTGGAAGCCAAATCCTCCAGCACTTTAGATGATATCCATTGAACATCTACTGTATGCCATCAGCACTGGGCTAAGGGATTCGGAGATAAGCAAGGAATGGTCACCACCTTTAGGGAGCTGCCAGATGGGGAGCTGATGGAACCAGAGCAGAAAAGAGCCCCACATCCAGTGCTGCATGGTGTTGATCAGGAGAGATTGGGTAAGGACACCCTAAAGTCCCAATGCAACACACTAGGCCACACAGGGAAAGAGCAGCCATGGAGGCCATGACTTCCTCAGTATTATTCAAGCCACATGAAGAAAGCTTATTTGCTTGTTCTCCCACTTCATGCAGCACTGTGCAAATATTATCAGAACAGCAGCTCTGCAGAGCTCCTCATGAGAGATGGCGTGAAGAGTAGTTAAGTCAGATCCCACTCCATGGAGGTTGTGCTCTGGCAAGAGAAAGTGTACATGTGCATGAAAGGAGAAGACACGGGGTCTCAAAAGAAAAACCAAGGAGAATCATGGGAGAACTCAGAGAATGGCAGTGTGATCACTGGTGCCCATTGCCTGGGACTTCAGTGACAAATGAGCACAGACAACTCTAGAAGCTGGAGGTCTAAAACTGAGGAAGGAGCAAGGTTGGTTTCCCCTGAAAAGTCTGAGGGAGAATCTGATCCAGGAACCTTTCCTTTCACCATCTGAGCTGGGCAGGGCATTCCAGTAGAAAGTCAAGGAGAAAAGTCCAGAGACACAAAGTATCTATTCACACACGAAGACAGCAGCTGTGTTGGAGGAGGAGCTGAGCTAGTTTCTGCATCTGACCTCCACCACGACCTCCATGGATCAACACCTCCATCCTAACCTCCACCCTTCCCTCCATCCGTCATGCCCACCGTCACGGCCAGTGATGGCCAACCTTTTAGAGACCAAGCGCCAAACTCTAAACTAAACCCACTTATTTATCACAAAGCGCCAACACTGCAATTAAATCTGAATACTGAGGTTTTAGTTTCGAACAAAATAACTCTTTGGTCATTAAAAAAGAAAAAAACAGAACCTACCATAGGTTCGCCTCCATTGATTATGACCATGGCCATTGTCATTACCTAGCACTGAATTAAGCACCACAATGGAATAGAATTCCAGTCCAGCCTAGCCCAGAGTTGTTTTCCTTAAGAAAGTTACACTCGGGCAAAAACATCCAAATAGACTAGCAGGACCCAGGCATAAGCATCTCCCTAAATCTCAGTTCAGTGCTTTGAGAGTGGAAAGGCATTCTCTCTATTAGGAAAATAAATCCTGACACATTAAGCAGGAGCCTACAATTAACTGAGAGTTTATGAAGAAGTGGGTAGTAAGTCTTACTTCAGCTTTATGAAGAGGAGAAATTAAGATAAATTCTGTAAGGTCTTTAACAGAGAGCCTAACTTACAGGAAGGCTTCAGAAACAGTAGAAAGTGAAAACCAGAAAGGTTTTGGAAACTCTTAGGAAATGACAAGTGAGAACTTTTCTTTCAGTCTCTTCACTAGAGAGGTTTTAGAAATACTGGTCCCCAGAAAGGTACCAGAAGAGGTACAAGAATAGAAAAGCACAGTGTGCCCTCTCATGAAAGGGCTTAAACGTCAGCCTCAACAGTTTCTATTTTGTCCTATTGCTAACATAAAATATCCATCATCTGATGCTATATCCGTAATGAAATAACCAATGAAATCTGATACTACAAAAATCACCAAGGGCAGATTCAAGACAAGGACCAACAATTACTTGATGCAGTAGGGCAATGTCAGTAACGGATGCATTTATGATGCCTTCTTGGCTCTCTTCAGAGGAGTTCAGGATATGTAGAGTATAGAATTAGTTAACTGGAGACACACACTTACTTCACCACCCACAGATGGGCTTGGCACAATCTTTAGAAAACTATGTCTGCAAAATGAGCCATCTGTCCTGGCTGGCAAGATAATCCTTTTGCTAGTGATTTGATGGCTAGTCATTCTGTCACCCACTTGTGCTCTTACTGTTAAAATATGTTAATTTCTTTTTCAAAACCCACACTGAGTCAGACTGAGTTAACCCTGTTGTGGGCATTTCCATTGGTTTGTGCTGAGCTTCTTAGCAGCAGCTAGACATGGGACTTTTTGGCAAATGTTATTTATCCACCTTTGAAATGAGACATTCATTACAGATGAATTTAAAGTGAAATTCCTGTAAAGGTGTTTTTTTTTCAGTGATATATTTTGGTTTTTTTCTTTTGTTTGCCCATAACTTTCTGGAAAATTCTATTTTGGCCAAATTTTCTCATAAGCGTTTTCAGTATAGTTTGCTTTGGTTTTTATTAATGGAAAGTTCAAGGTGAAAAACTTCCATCAGTAACTTTTGAGTTATGAGAATATTATTCAAAATATAATTTTTCCAAGTAAAAGAAACTTCTAGCCTACTTTTTTAATTGAAACCTTTGTAGCTGAGGGATACAAGTGCACCCCGGGGCTTCATACTACAATTTCTTGAGAGATTTTTAAAACTACTGATAGAACAGTTTTAAAAATAAATCCTGAGGAAATTTAAGAAATATATATTCAGAAAAGAACTGGCCTGGATCCATGCCAGGCCCTGGATGATTAAAAAGTTCTTCAGGTTGTTCCCGTGCTCCAGCATCGCACAAGCACCCTAATATCCAAACCCAAGAAGATGCAGAGGTCTAGAGAGTGCAGAAGGAAAAATTAATTCCTAACAAGGAATTGTTTGCTTCTTGTTGGAAGAGAAATTATTACACTTGTTATCTGAAACATATGGCTCTGAGACAAAGGCAAAGGAAATTTAACTCCCAGGTTGTCATATACCCCAAACAACCTGTCCAGTGTTGCTAACCCTGACCCTAGTAATCATGGTGCCTCGCTTCGTGCTTCTTTTGAAGAGATTGACTCCTCACTAGAGGTGAAGATCCTGTCTCCAGAAAAAGTACTTCTCTTTGTGCTGTGGCTGTCAAAGAACAAGAGACACACTGGGAAAATAGCCATTTTCCTTGATCTATGGCCCCTTTTCCCATTATCTAGTGATGTCCTGAAGGAGTTCTTCCCCCTAGTCACACTGAAAAGTGTGCCTTCCAAAATGGGCCACAGAGAAAACTGGACTCATTGCCACACGGGAAATACTTTCTCCCATCCCAGCTGGGCAAGGCTGGTGCCAGAGGGCCAGAAGCAGAGGAGGAATCTGCTACTTCTCCCTTTGGCCTCTGAGCTCACACCCGAAAGAGCTCATTTCTGACATTTCATCACTGTGACCTGCACAGTGATAGCCAGGTGTGCCTGTGCCCACAGATGGCCACGGCAGGAGTTCGTTTCATCATCAAGCCTCTGCTGAATGCCAGCAGCTAGGGAGGGAGGGCATCAGCTTTGATAAGAGGCAGCTCATGGCCTCCTAGACAGACAGACAAAGCAAACCACAGCCTGAGACAACTCCAGGGCTTCATGCCCAGCCTTGTTTATCATTCAGAGTGCCAGAAACTTGAGGGGAAGTTTTTTGGTGACCATTAAAGTTTAACCTGTTGACTGTAAAATAACAACATAGTTTAATATCAAATCAAATAGCGTGACAGAGTAGATGGAGTTGCAGTACACTTGCAATAAACTTTCAACATGTACTTGCAGTAAACTTGCAATAAATATGGGGAAAAGCTAAGCCAGTTTTATCCCTCAGCTTGCATATGTCTAAGAAGTAGGGAGACCACTGTTCTTTTGCTCAGGAACAGGACACACAGACCCATGAGGAAACCTGCCCAGGCTCTGCAGAGTTTGAAGCCCTCTTGCTCCTTGACAATCTTACACAGGCCAAACCACTCGTTCACGCCACAGAAAAGACCCAGTCTTCTGTGTGATGGAGCATCCCAGATGTGGCTCCTTTCTTGGGAACAAAGGTGGTTCCCTTATTGAGAAAAAACAGTACAGGAAATATTTACATACTTCACTCATTTAACAAGCTCTGAGGAAAACGTGGACATCTTGATGTCCGGAACCACTGCTGGAAGACAGCAGAAGCTCTTGGACTCTTCTCTCTTTAATGCTTTTCAGCTCTTCCTGACTAAAACAAAACAAACAAAAATATGGAAGAGGCGAATTAACTGCAGGAGTGAAAACTGCAGGAAGTTGTCCCATCTGGTTTCTTTTCTTTCCTTTCTTTTTTTTTTTTTTTTTTTTGGTAGTGGTCCTGAGGATTAAAACCAGGACATTTGCACTGAGCTACATCCCAGCCTTTTATTTGTGTGTTTGCTTATTAATTTATATTTTGAGACAGAGTCTTGTCAATTGCTCAGTTCCCCAGGCTGGGCTTAAACTTGCAATCCTCCTGCCTCAGCCTCCCACTGAATGCTGAAGTTACAGCTATGCCCATTTCCATCTGAGACTCTCGTGGGGACATGGGCAGTGTTCCCTCCATCTCATGTTGACTTCTGCTTGTGGGAATCACAAACTACAGTATTTGATGTTTTCACCAGGCCATTTTTGTTAGCAGTTCCAATTTAGGAGGATGAGGCCAGCACTATCTCAGTTCGTTCTCAGTAGGCTCCTCACATTTCCTTTTAGAAATCCAGTTCACCCTTCCAGCACTCAGAGGAGGGCATCACTGCCTCCTGTGAGTCCCCTGTAGCTGGCCTTTGAGGCCTCCGAACTGGAAGCTGAGCAAAACCCAAAGGTGAAATCATATAGGAAAAGATGCTTCAGGCCCAAGGGCTAAGTAGCATCTGAAACACTATTTGTTGAGTGGATAATCATCACATGTTGATGGATTCCTGCAAACACCCTCAATTCCTACCTTCAGATTTTCTAGTTATCTGCAGAATTCCGCTTCAGTTAAGAAATAGTTTTTTTTATTACTTCTGTCCACCTGATAACCTGGCTTTTTATTTGAAATGCTTCCCATTATCAAAAACAGGAACTAAAATGACTTTCAGTTAAGGAAGCAAAGCTGCTATCTGCCTATCACATTAAACAGAGTTTAAAAAATAAGACGGAAGAAAAGGGCCGCCAAAAACCTGTAATTTTCCCTTTTGGCAATTATTTCTGAATAGGAACTTGTGCAATCTTACTCGAGATATTGGGGGTTTTGTCCAACTTGATTTGCTCAGAACTGTACAGCCTGATGCCTCTTCCAACAGAACCAGGCTGAGCGAGCACTTTGAGTAGAGGCTTAGAATGTATGCCGGCCAGCCACACCCTCCAGATTTTCAGCTCTTTCTGGCTTTTACCTTCAGAGATTTAGCCTGACGGGTACTGCTTAAAACCACCTGCTCTGTCTTCCCTCCATCTGTTAAAATACAAGGTGGCCCCCAAGATGGAGACTGACAATAATAGTGCTCTAACAGAGAAGCAACTGTAGGCCTCCTTCCGGTCAATTAAAAGCATACATATGTGCATGTACATGCGTAGGTGCTATGTGCTCCTCAAAATTCATGTGTTGAAGACTTAACCCCAATTCTTCAAAACGTGACTGTATTTGTAGACAGTGTCTTTAAAGTTCAACGGAGGCCTTTAGGAATGTGCGCGCACAGTGAGAAGGCAGCCATCTGCAAGCCAAGGAAAGAGGTCTTGGAAGAAACCAAACTTGCCAACACCTTGGTCACTTCTAGGCTCTAGACCTGTGTGACATACATTTCTTTTTTTTTTTTCTTTTTTTTTTTTTTAAGCGGTACTGGGGATCGAACTCAGGACCCTGCGATTGCTAGGCAAGCGCTTATTCCACTGAGCTATATCCCCAGCCCATGACATACATTTCTGTTGCTCAAGCCACCCACTTTGTGGCATTTGATTACAGTCACCTGGGCAAACTGAGTTGGAGGGTACATAATATAAGAAACTGATTTAAAAATAGAGTGGTTTGTCACAAGTCTCCTCAATAAATCAATTCTAGAGTGGTGAATCCAATGGTACTGGTGCCCTTTGGAAGCCCCTGGTCTACACCGTGGATTGAAAAGTCCCACCCTCCCGATTCCATTCTCAATGGTGTCACAGGACCTCCAGGTGACAGCTTGACATACAGCAAGCTGCTTCAATTTGGAGATCCACGTAGGAATTCTGGCTCCTTTCCTTCAAGCTGAAAATCTCTGAACATTTCAGAAGCTGAATTCACATCACTAAGCTTGAGATATGCATGATGACAACACCTACCAACATGGAAAACTAATTACTAGATAGAAACACTGCATGTGCGCCTTCATTTCAGGATCTGATTTCCATCTCCTTTATCTTTTGTGTGTGTGGTACCAGGAATCAAACTCAGGACCTTGCACTTGCCAAGCAAGCAGTTATGGGCTGGGGATATAGCTCAGTGGAATAAGCGCTTGCCAAGCAAGCGCAGGGTCCTGAGTTCGATCCCCAGTACCGCAAAAAAAAAAAAAAAAAAAAGCAAGCAGTTATGCCACTGAACTATATCCCAAACCCTAAATCTCCTTTAGGATTCAGTGAAATATCTTGCACCTTGTGGGAACTCAAAAATAAGTATTTATTGACTGAGCACAAATAATATCAAAACTAAATTTCAAAAAGTATCACAGTTCAACTCCTTGAGCAACCAGAGAAAGCTATTCTTTTCTGGAATTTATAAAAGTCCTCCTATTCGAAGTTTTAAATACTCCACCCTTCCATTTTGCATTCTGAAATCATTTTATATGTGACTTATATAAATAAGCCCTGATTAGTTTTTAAGATTCCCCCATGATTGAGTTTTGTTTTATATCTCATTTATTTTAAACTTTGTTATCTTGAACACACCTTAAAAATGCATCAGGTGCATGCCATGATAAATACTATACAGCCATAGCTTACTGAGGTGCTTTAAAAAAAAGCTGGATGGCTTCCATAGATCGAGATGCAGTCAATGCCTTTTCCACTCACATTTCCAAAGCTCTACAGTGCCGTCTTCAAAGCCGGACATTCTGGTGCATGCCAGTAATCCCAGCACTTGAGAGACTGAGGCAGGAGGATCCTTATGAGTTCGAGACCAGCCTGGGCTACAAAGTGAGCTCAAGGCCCGCCTAAACTGCAGAGCAAGACCCTGTCTCAAAAGGACCAGGAAAAAAAAAAAAATACATGCCATCTTCATGGCACATGCACTAAACTCATGATGCTAATTTCCAGAAGTCAATTATTTGTTTCAAGGATCTATTGCTGAATAATAACTAATAACAAATAACCACCCAAACTCTCAATCCGTGAAAACAACATCCGTTTCTGCTTTGCCCCTCACTCTATGGGTTGTCCGGACAAATATTCTACTGGTTTCACGTGGGCTCAAGTGACAGCATTCAGAAAGGAAGAAAGGCCAAGAGAGTCTTATACACAGGAAGGCTGGGTCACCCTGTCTGTCCTGCATGTGGCCTCTCATCCTCCGGGAGTCTAGACTGGCTTCTCACATGGCTGTGTTAGGGCTGCATTCAACACAGACTAAAAGCAGAAGCTGTGTAGCCCATGGAGGTCTAGGCTCCGGAACTGCACAAGATCCCTTTTGCTACATTCAAGTCATAAGACTGGCCATACCAAGGACTGGGGAAGTGAACTCTTGTGTCTTGATAGGAGAAGCTGCAAAGGATGTTGGCCACATTCAGTCAACCACAAGATTGCAACAGAGTCAGTAACTCCAGCAGTCTCACCTTCTGGAGAAAAAGCGGTGTGAGTCAGGGAAGTCGTGCTCCTAAGACGGCTCTCTTCCAAGGAGGGAAACCGAAAGTCAACCTCCCACTCAGGCAGAGTGTGCACTTGCTACTTCCAAGCTTTCTGGGTGCCTGTGGTCGCAGTGGGGAAGGAGCCAGGCACAGAGCTCACAGATCAGTTTTCCCAGAAACTGACTGAGTAACTAGTGCTCAACTTGGCTGCGTGTTGGGATTCTTTGGGAAGTTATTTCTTTTTTTAAAAAATCCTTTATGTCACCAACCGAAGATACAGCTCAGTGGTAGAGTACTTGTCTAGCAGGCATGGGGCTCTGGATTCCATCTTCAGCACCCCACAAAAATAAATAAATGGCTGATGTCTGGATACCGTCTGTAGAAATTCCCCTTTCACTGATACAAGATGAAACCTGGGTGTGGGAGATTTTTTTACTAGTGCATATTAATTTTACAAGATACTGGGTTTCACTGTGGCATTTTCATATGTGCATAACATATTTTGACCATATCTAGTGTGGAGATTTTTTTACATTTTTAAAACTTTTATGAGTACATGTTTGCAGTACACAATGACCACATTCATCATGAAGATTGATAACATCTTAATTCCTTTTTAATCCCCTTCCCTTCTCCTCCTTCCTCCTACCTCCACCTCTTGGTCCTCTTCCCATTTGCACAAGATGTATCTACTTTTTCCTATTATCTTTTATCTGTCTTCTGCTCTTCAAATTACTTATACTTTGTCTATATAAAAGAAACCATAAGATTTTATGTTTGTGTGCCTGATTTATTTCACTTACAATATGGTCTCGAGGTACATCCATTCTCCTACAAATGGTTCAAGTTTATCCTTCTTTATTGCAGAGTAAAACTGCATCATGCATATATTTTCTTGATCTATTCATCTGTTGATGGACATGTAGTCCACATCCAAGATTTAGCTACTATGAATTGAGCTATAGCCACAGGTATGCATGTATGTATCACTGTAATTTAGTGTCTTTAACTCTTTCTGGATGGTACCTGGGGTCAAGTGGGATTCCTAGTGTTAGTTTTTTGGAGGAATCTCTTTAAAAATTTCCATAGTTTACATTCCCATCATAAATGTGTAAGGGTTCATTTTTGCCCAGAACATCACCAGCACTTCTTGTTTTTCTAGTTCCCAGTGGTAGCCATTCTTTCCGGAGCAAGATGAAATCTCAGTGCTTTCATTTATATTTCTGTAATGGCCAAAGATGTTGGACATTTTTTCATGTATTTATTGGCCACTGGTACTTCTTCTGAGAAGTACTGATTCATTTTAGTTGCCCATTTTTTGTTTGGGTCTTTTATTTTGGGGTCTAATTTTATTTAGTTATTTATATATTCTAGATATTAATTCTCTGAGTTATAGCTGGTAAAAATTTTTCCCATCTATAGGTTGTCTCTTCACTCTGCTGTTATTTCTTTTGCTGTGCTTTTTAATTTGTTACAGTCCCATTTATTGATTCTTAATGTTATTGTGCAATTGAGGTTCTGTTCAGGAAATCCTTGCTTATGCCTTTGACTTCAAGAGTTTTACCAAATTTATCTTGCAGCAGCTTGAGTGTTTATGTTTTAATGCTTAGATCTTTAATCCATTCTGATTTTAGTTTAGTATAGAGTGAGAGATATGGGCTTAGATTCAATCTTTTGTGTGTGAATAGCCAGTTTTCCTAGCACCATTTGTTAAAGAGAGTGTCTTTCCTCCAGCATATCCTTTTTGGCCCCTTCATCAAAGAAAGACCAGACGGCTGAATGTGCCTAGATCTATTTCTGCATCCTCTGTTCTATTGATCCACATGTCTGTTTTGATGACCGTGCCATGCTGCTTGTATCAGACCAGCTTTGAAATAGAACTTTAAACCCAGAATAATGATGTCTTCTGCCTTATTCTTGTTTCCCAGAATTGTTTTTGCCATTCAAGTTCTCTTCTTGTTCCATATGAATTTTAGAACTTTTTTTTTTAGGTCTGGGAAGAATATTGCTGCTATATTTTATTGAAATTGCATTAAATCTATGTTTTAGTTTGGGTAGCATGGACATTTTGATGATGTTGGCTCTGCATTCCAGGAACAGGGGATATGTTTTCATTTTTCTGATGCTCTCTTCAATCTCCTTTTTCAGGCTATCTTATGGCTTGCATATAGATGTCTCTCCCCTATAACCTCATGCGCTCATAACCAGGGCTTTTCAGAGCTGGCTGGGTCTAGGGAATGTGATACTGGCATTAAGGAGTGTGGTACTAAATTGGTCCACTGACTGGTTTAGCATCATTCTGGGTGTGGATAATGGGAAGACCCAACCTGGGTGGGGGTAGCATCAATCAATGGGCTTATAACCTAGATGAAATATAAAAGGAGAAAAGAAAGTCAGGAGGCTGCTGCTTGTTTCTCCCTGTCTGCCACACCACAGACTGATCTCTGCCAGCCCCTCTGCTGTGCTGCCCTGCCTTGGAACCAGATAACTGTGCACTGAAACCTCTACACACTGTGAACTAAAATAAACGTTTCCTCCTTTAACTTGTGGGTCCTGGGTATTGTGTCTCAGCTATGAAAAAAACTAACTAAGACAGTATTATAGTTTTCTTTATAGAGGTCTTCCACTTCCTTTATTAGGAAATCCCTGACAAAGGAATTTAGGTTCCTAACAAGAAATTCCTAAGTGTTTAATTTTTCTTGAAACTATGGTGAATAGTACTGTTTTCCTAACTTCTTTCATGGTTGGTTCATTACTGGTGTACAGAAATGCTATTGATTTTTGTGAGGGTGTTATCCTGCTACCTTGCTGAATTTGTTTATTAGTTCTAGGAGTCTCTTGGTGGAATTTTTTGGTTCTTTTCTGTAAAAGATCATGTTGACTGTGAATAAGAATAGTTTAACTTTTCCCTTTCCTATACATATCCCTTTTATTTTTTTCCTCTTGCCTGAGGAAAGTTTTGATTGCCCTGGCTAAAGTTTTTAGTACTATATTGAATAATAATGGTGATTAATGGTGAACAATTTTGTCTTGCTCTTGAGGGATTTTTAAAAAAGTCATCCAAGGTATTCTAGTGCAAAACAAAGTCTGAGAAAGAATAGTGTTTAAACTTTATGCTGCCTTTTCTCATTTGTTAAGAAAGGTTCAACTAATACCTTATTTACCATAAACCACCTCATCATTTGTGTGTGGTCAACATGTATAGTGATAATGGCACACACACACACACACCATGTCTTGTAGATGACCATAAATACAGTTTGCCTTCAAGTGTATGAGGATCTTCCAAAGGGTCATTTGTGGACAGCTGAGCTCTTTTAATAGCAGTAGGCACCTGTGGTCATGTAAGGGACTCTCAAACTCAGAACAAGCCAGTATCACTTGTGGTCCATTTGGTTTCCTTAACCCAGGGCCACCGAAAGTGAGTCACCAAGAGGGAAATACCACACTATACCAAAAAAAGCACATAAAATTAGCAAAAACTATTTAGTTAGGTCTCAGACCTCCAATATAGTGAGCCAAACAATAAATGCCTTATTTCAGTTGAGCTACATATCAAAAGATCTGGGGATTATCTTTCATATTACTGTTTGAACAATTCCTTTGGCTTGATCTTCACTGAGCACAGCAATCAGAAGCAGAAATGTGTCCATATATGCAATAAAAGCAGAAGTATAACTTCTGACAGGGGAACCTGTTATTTTACTCATTCTTAAAGTGAGCATTTGTGAACTACAGGCAGGGCTCCTAGTGGTTTGTCTTGGAGTTTTAGAATGAAGTTCTCCATTTGAGGGTCTATAGTCTAATTTCAGAACAAGACCGAAGTATTAAAACCAGCAAAGAATTGGGAATAACAAGGTGATCCTAAGAATGCCATTAAGTAAACTAGGCACTGCCAGGAGCAGTAGCAAAATATGCTTGCCTTGCTTCCTCTCAAGCGGCCCAGACATCATGTCTCAAGTGCAGCCCTCAGACTAGCACATCAGCATCTCTGAGAGCTGGCAGCACTGCTCCTGCTCAGGCCTACCCCAGACTAGCTGGATCATATGCTGGAAGGAGGGGTGCCTCTGAGCTGAGCCCAAAATATGTCAACATATGTGAAGCTTAGGAAAGATGTAGGAGTTTATAAAATATGTTTCATGATTTCTAGTGTTTCATATACTATCTTATGACCCAAAGGCAGATGGAAAACTCTCTTGGTTCTTCTGCCTGTAGGAAGAGCCCAGGAGTGGCGGGGCTGCAAAGAGCACCACAGGCCCTAACCCCTTCTAGCGCCGGGTCACCAGCAGAGGAGAGGGCTGAGCAACTCAGTACGCAGCAGACAAATAGCCTCCCCATGGCTCAGCTCCCTCTGCTCTCCCTGAGTTTGCTCTCACTCACTGCTTTTCTCTCTAAAAGGCTGTGTCAGGCTTATTTTGCCCTCTCTCTAAACCCTTTCACATAGATGATCCTAGCTTTCCGTGACTCCCTCAGGATACACCCTAGAGTCTAAATCAGGACCAGTCTGGATTAGCATATCAGAAAAGGCTGCCCTTGCCAAGAAAAGAGGACCTTCCAGCCGCTTAGGCTAAGAACCTGAGTCCAGTAGCTAATTAACCCTTGACTATAAAGGAGTCATGAGATAAATCCACCTAATTCACACAGGTCCCTTGGCGTGAGAAGCCCATTCCCCCAGGATGGAGCTTGTCATCAGGTTGGAGATCCCTTGCCTTCTCCTTGGGCAGGAGCTGCGTGTCTGCGGTCTGTACGACCCCAGCCCTGAGGACGTGGAGCTGTCTCCTAGGACCCACTGCTAAATGCTCCTCAAGAGCCAGCATATGAGAGAAGAAGCGCATATATTCAAAACAACACTTTTTAACTTTTTCCATGTGGCAAACGAAGGAAATGCTAAGTGAAAAAAAATCAAATGAAATTACAGCAAATATATCTTTATAAGTGACATGAGATTAACTAAAAATTTTTCCAGTTTCTATTGTTCAGATTTTTCAAATCCTGCATGTGAATCCTAAAGAACCTCCCTTTTCATAGCTTCCTTTCTTTCTTTAAAAACCTAACAGATTATATTGTAGGTAATGGGTGTCCAGAGTTGCTACTATACCCTTTTGATATTTGACTTTTCTTTGCACAATTTTTCAGACCAAAGTATCCTCAGAAAGAATAGATTTCTTGGTTCTTAGGATGATATATGCGATTAGCTGAGCTTTGCCTGTGGTTCCATAGTAGTTTGTTATTCACTGAAATACAGATTCTAATCACCTAATCTCAAAATGTTTTCTTTTTAATTCTTCATCTTGATCCCAGTGAGTAGGAAAGGCAGTTTTAAAAGATCAGTTTGTCCCAGCTTTTCTTGTTTTACAAGCCACCTTTCTGAAAATTCAGAATTATTCAAATGGCAAGACTATTTTGTATTCCAACACAAGAATAAATTAATTTGCACAAAGATATGAGGGGCAAATTTAATATACATGCACACACCACGACCGGAATGCAGCCATTTGTGGGTATAGTGAATTATTCTGCAAGACTCAGTAACATTCTGCACTATTTCAGGGACACCATGATCCTAGAAAAGCTCAGAGCAATTCAAGTAACATTAGTACAGTAAGAGGATTGCAACTTAGCTGGAGAGCAGCCCTTTTTCTCAGCAGCAGAAAAAACCTAGAAGTCTTGACTTTATTTACTCTGGCCCGGCCTGAGTCCCAACCTGCCCTCACCCCTTGGGTCCTCTGTGAGTCTCAGGGCTCTGGAGTCCTGGGAATGCCTCTTCCAGCTATATACCTCTGCCCACATATTTCTGAAACTGTCCTAGAGGAGAGGGAGGTGAGGAGTCACCGTATTAAAAAAAAAAAAAAAAAAGCAGTAGGACCAGGTACTTGCAGGTTACTGAATCACAGACCCTTGTTTACAAGTGAGAACTGAGGCCCTCTCTGGCTGAAACACCTGTCCGAAAGACCAAGCCACAGCTGACTCCTTGGCCATCTCAGATCTTTCATAAATCCAAATTTTCAGGAAATCCTCAGAATCCACATCCCAAAAACAGATGGCCCTATGGGATGGTCAGTGGACTTGAGAGCTTCTTTGTCACAGATGCCTAACAGCCATCACTCACAACTTAAAGGAGAGATTTGGTTTGCTTACAGTTTCAGCCCGTGACTGACTCTAAGTCAGAGACATCATGGCGGAACAGAGCTGCTTCATTCATGGTGGCCAAGCAAGAGAAGAGCGCCAGAGAGAAGGGGACAAGGAACCAGACATAGACCCCAGAGGTACACCTCTAACCCACCCAGACACACCTAGAAGTGTGTTCCACAATCCCCAAGGGCAGGTCCCTAAGCCAATCAAGCAGTAACTGCCATAATCAGTCATGAAACCTCCCAGGATAAATGGACCTGGAATCCAGGATGGGCCCAGTTAGAGGATTCCTCCTCTGTGACTGAAGGTGAGGCATTCGTAGAGAATGAGAGGTGAGAGGCAGGCTGGGTGTGGTAGTGCCCTCCAGTTATTAACGAAAATGGCTCTCCACAACTCCTGACACTGAGTCTTCTCTCAAACTGACCTCAGGTGAACCTTCCGTACTCACAATCAGAACTGGGAACTCCAGAAGCCTAACTCCAAAGCACCGCCCTTAACAGACCCTGCTGGTAGTCAGGGCAAGATGTACAGGCAGGCTGGGCCCCTCCACATCCAACCCTGCAGGGACGGTCATTGCTACATAACGACAAGCAGGAGCCTTTCCCAATGAAGGAAAAAGAGGGTTGGGGTTTCTTTAAAGATAGCAAATTTCAGTATCAGGAAACATGCAATGAGATTTCAGTGTTCTCATTTCATCACCTAGTTTTAGTGGTAAAAATAATTATAGTACCACTGTGCGCAAAATATTCCACCGGGCACTTGTAAAGGTGAAGTTGACAATGGACCCCTACTCTCTGGACACTCAATCTAGATGAGACAAGGAAGGGAGTTTGATGCAATCTAGAGGAACCTCTCCTAGAAGAGACAGAGCTGGTGCTGGACTCCAGAAACAGGTGCCAGATATTGGGGTAAATAGCATTCCAGGAGTAAGGACCAGTATATAAAAGTCCTGGAGAATTATAAGACACTTTCAGGGAATGACAATAGATTATGTGGCTAAAACACAGCAGGTGAATAAGGGGAGGGAGGCATAGAGAAAGCCTGAATTCCCCCTTTGGAAAAAGTTCATAATGTAAACTTTCTAGATCAATGCACAAGTCCTTGAGGAAACCAAATTCTTTAGGAAAATAAGCCTCCATGCAGAAACCTGACACAGATATAGTTAAGGAGAGCAGAGCTCTGAGTTACTGCGTGGTCCCAGGAAGAGAAGGGAGCGTGTTCTCAGAGTAAAAAGACTGAGGCTCAAATTGGTGCTTCCCAGGCCAGCAGAGTACACAACTGGGATAGATGATCCACCAAGTCCTGCTCACACTGGCACGCCTGAAGTGGCCACTAAGTTTGGATGTAGGACAAGGAGCAAAAATACTTTCAGGTACAAAAAACACACACACAGTATAGAAACAGACTACCTGTATTGACTTGCCACAGGGAAAGCAAAGGCCAGTTATTAGGAGAAAGGTTGACTGTGAGCAGAAGCCAAGAAAGACATTCTTGGGATCAGAAATGCCTTCACAGATGTGGGCCTCACTGAGATTTCCTTCAACCTGACCTATGAGAAGCCCCTGAAGTTCAGTTCCATGTTCTGGAGACTCTTATCATTCGGGATGAAGCAAACTCGCTGTTAAAAGGAATCTATGGAAAAGGCAAAACTGATCATTTGTCCTTTTTTAAATTTTTACATAAATGCTTCCAAGCTTCACACTGTATTTACAAATGTTTCAGCTGTTTCTCAGAAAGTTGTAATCTGAACAACTGCGAGAGCTTCAGAAACAAGGGTATAGAACCTGTCCTCCGCGACTTCATTTCCATGTGGGAACTCCTAATAGTAAGAGAAAGTCTCCCGACCCCCTTCCAAGAGCCTATTGGTGGGGCCTCCCCAATGGTCATGAGATGAACCTGTCAATTAGATGTTGACTCTCAGACCCAAATATTGGTACCTTGCTCAGGGTTGTTCTACCAACAGTCCGGTATGTAAGAGCCAAAATAATTCCTGCTTTTAAAAATATTGAGGCCCTAACTTAGTCCTTCTTATTATCATAGATACTACTAATTTTTGATCCTAGATAACTCAGTACTTCCCTTGGTTACAATAGAGCATGGGAAGTCCACAGAAAATGCCTTAGTTACTTTTCTTATTGCTGAGACAAAAGACCAAACACCCAAAGTTAAAGGAGGAAAGGTTTATTTTGGCTCACAGTTTGTAAAAGTTTTAATCCATAATCAGCTGGCTCTGAGGCAAGGTGCAATGGCAGAGGAGCATCACAGAGGAGAAACATTTCATGGTGTGGCAGGCAGAAGGCAGAGCAAACAGCAAGCAGCAGCAGCAAATCTGCCTTCTCTCGCTCCCTTTATGTTCTGTCCAGGATATAAGCCTATTGGTTGGTGCTACCCACACTTAGGGTGTGGCTTCCATTAGCCACACCCAGAACTGTACTAATTTCAATCAGTGAACTAATTTAATACCACACACCCTTAATCCCCAGTATTACATGCCCTAGATCCATCCAGGTCCAAAAAGCTCCACCTACGAGATCATGAAGATTTGGGTGGACATTTAGATATAATTCATATCAGAAGAATCATAGAAAAATAGAAAAATTTGTCTATATAACCTTCTGCAAACACTGGTGGTCTATATTTTTTTTAAACAATGTGAATTATATTTTATTTATATTATTCATGAAACTGACTAAAGGAGCTTTTGCGTTTAAAAAAAAAGAAAAAAATAAATTTCAAAACAAAACAATAGGAGGGTAACAATGGTCAATACATTACATATTGTTATCTTTGAATCAGTTGCTCAGAGTACAAGATATCAGTATTCAATTGTTCAAACAATATTAGCACAGATCTTTCTCTTAAATGAACTAAGAGGAATTAGTAGTAAAACTATCTTAATATCACATATATTTGCTTTTCCCTTCCTTCTTTTCATGCCCCAGGCATGGCACACAGGGAGGTGTTAAGTAAGACTCCACCTTCTTTGTTGGGCTTGGAATCACAGGACACAGAATGAATGACGGGTGTCTAAAGAACATTGCCTGCTAGGGGGTTGAAGGCACTGAAGGTGCCTCATTTCGGTAAGTGAAGTTTTGCTGCTTGGGGAATGACACAGTGGTCGAGAAGGCATTGAACCTCAGTGTTTTATCTCTCAGAAGAGAATTAGGATTTAAGATAGAAACTTTTGGACAGCAGGCACCCTTTTCACACACCCAAGGACTTTCTACCTGATGGAGGATTGGCTTTCCAAGGAGCAGCAATGCGCTCAGCCCTGGCGGACTTCAAGATCAAGGTGGGCTGGGGACCAGTGGAAGAGTGTATGCTGAGGCCTTGGGTTCAACTTCCACGACTAAAAAATTAAAGAACAGCTTTAGATAGTTCAGTGAGGGTGCTACGAACTAAAAACATCAGAGCATGGATCCATTTCAACCCCAAGACTCCATATCAATGACAGCCCATGTGAAATTCCACAATTCAGCCTCAGATGAAGGAGAAGACATTAGATAAGAGGGCAATGTTTTAAATACAATAAAATATACATTTGAATTTAAATCATTTCTATCTTTTAAAATGTCCAAAGTTGCCATGATTTGGACATTTGTTCACAAAAATGTAAGCATTCACTCCATTTTTCAAAGTAGTTGTTAGTAAAATGAACATATATATGTTCATAATATGTTCTTACTATATTTCATAATAAATTCCAAGGCATAGCTCTTTGCATAGAAGGAAAAAATATAATCTCAGGAAACAATCAAATCTCACTGTTATGGTTTGTGTCTACATGTCCCCCCAAGGCTTCATGCAGTGCTGGCTTCTAGAGTTTATGATTGATTCAGGAGTGTGAGAGCTACACCTGCCCTGGGACAGGTACTTTGCATACAATGTAAGGCAGGGAAAGAGGCCGCGTGTCACTTGTACTGTTGCTGCTTTTGCTGTCTTCCACCGCCATCAACTGTTGCCCTCTGCCATGTGCCACTCTCTGCCTTGGAGCCAGCCAAATATGGACAGAAACCTCCATAAGTTGTGAGATGCATAAACCTTTCCTTCCTTAACTTTGGGTGTCAGGTATTTCATCCCAGCAACAAGAGAAAAGTAACCAAAACACTCAGAGTTGGGCATGGTAGTACACATCTATAATTCCAGCTCCTTGGGAGGCTGAGGCAGGAGGATTACTAGTACTTATTCAAAGCCACCCTGCGCAACTCAGCAAGACCTTATTCCAAAATAAAAGTATGACAAAGAGCTGGGCAGAGCACTTGCCCAGCATGTACAAGGTCCTGGATTCCATCCACAGTACCATCATAAATAAATAAATGAATCTCCCATCAAAGTCCAAAAGGCTTTAAAAGTACAAAGCCAAGGGAAAGGACACTTGCTGCAGCCAGCTGACTTTGACTTCTCCATTTTGCCCCACTGCCGTGTGTGAATGGCAGAGCATGTAGTGGGAGACATTTGTGTCATTAGAGGAACTGAGAAGTGAGCCTCAAGGAGAAGCTGAGACCCAGAAGTGGCAGCAGGGGACGAAGCCCACAGGGGCTCAGCACTGTCATAAAGAGTGTGGGAAGTCACAGCCCTGTGGGCTGAGATGAGCAGGAAAGCCTCCTTCCTTGTGTGTAAGACTTCTCAAAACCATCAGTAGAACTGTGAGACCGGTGGGTTGTCAGACAACACAGTTGGAAAAGCATTTCGACTGGAAATGGCACTGGTTGTCAGAGTGAAGATAAAAGTCAAACCAGGAGTGGCAAGAATATAGAATTTTCTCACGTGCAGACAGAAGATCTAAATCAGCTGTTCTCAAATTTTTGGTCACAGCACTCTGCAGAATTATTGACAGTGCTAAAGAGGCTTCGTTGCTGTAAGTTTTGTCCATCAGCGTGTACTCCAGGAGGGGTTAAAACAGAAAATTTTAAACACGAGCGTGCGTTGCCCTATCTCACCTTATGTAGCCCGTAGAAAAATCCCATCTTGTCCTCAAGAGAATATGAGTTCAACAAGCAAGTCAGGTGCAGTGTATATACCTGTAGTCCCAGCTGCCCAGGAGGCTGAGGCAGAAGGATTGTTTGAACTCATGAGTTTGAGGCCAGCTTGGGCAACACGGTGAGATCACATTCAAAACATAAAGAAATTTAAAAGGCAAACAGCATCATAGTATTATGACAAAAGTAATTCTGACCTCATAGGTCCCCCAAAAGGGTCTCAAAAACACCCAAGTATCTCTGAACACAAGCACTTTGAGAAGCACCAATATAGACCAAACTTTCAGTTTTCTGGAATCTCCCCAAGGGCAGCCACCTTGCATTAGTCAAAAGAAGAGGGCCATGACTTCCCATCCTTTCTCCCCAGAGAAACACACTTTAAAATTTTTCTTAATATTTTATATATTTATATGCCATGTGCTGACACCTCCATCAGCACCATGTGTACGGTGGAGGTGGCACAAGACTGTAGCACCTGGTGGTGTTGGGCCCTTGGTGTCCATACACTCTATGACTGCCACTCACCCACAAAGTCCCCAAGCGCATCACTCAGAGTGCCCCCCACCAGTATGTGCTACATACACTTAGATGCTGGAACCGTCTTCCTTCGAATGTGGAATTCCATGGCAAAAAAAAAAAGTGCGCAGGTTTTAAACCACTGCTAGAATGTGTATTGCATGGTCCAGTGCATAACAGAGAAAAGAAACCTAAGAATTAAAAAAAAAATACGATCTTCAGTTTTGAAAGAAGGGCATGTTTCAATTTAGGGTCTATGTTTCAGTTGTAAGAACAATATACACATTTTTCTTTAAAAAATATGAAAACTTTTCAAGTGAAGAAAAATTCGTAAATACTAGCAAAGAATGTATATTGTAACATGTGTGGCACATTACAGAAGTATTCTGTTATGACCATTTTATAAGTAAATGTATTTATTCAGAAATCAGAAATCACTCACTAAATACTTACTTGAAGGCCTGGCACTAAGCAAGGCTCAGCCTAATGCTGGGGATCAAACCCACAGCTCACACATGCTAAGCTCGTACTCTACAGCTGCACCCTCACCTGCCCTCTTCATCTGAAGAACTCAGCCCTTTTGTTTTGGAGGTTACCAAAGCAGCAGAGGGATAAGGAGAGCGGGTATCCGCAGCCGCTTTGGGGATGCTGGATGGACTCCAGCGCTCCGCTGTGGCAGTTTTAAGAGAGGGAGTTGTCTCCGTTCAGGGAAACCTCGAAGCTGGAATCTATCTTTTGGTCATGCACTGTGATGCTGAATTACAGGACAGATTCCAAGGGCTCTGGGCTTTGGTGTCCAGAAGGTTTAAGCAAGCCTCCTAATAATTTCTGCTTAGTATAAAGAAAAAAGAGCTATAAACATGAAAAAGTTTGGGGGTTAAAAGTGCTGGTGGTTAAGTAGGCCAGGTTATTTTTCAACTTTTTCTTAAAGAACACACACACAGAAATGCACACAAAGCCAGGCGTGGTGGTTCACGCCTGTAATCCCAGCATTTGTGAGGCCGGGACAGGAGGGTCATTGAGAGTTTGAGGCCAGCCTCAATTACATAGTGAGTTCAAGGCCAGCCTAAACTGTACAGTGAGGCCCTGTGTCAAAAAAAAGAAGAAAGAAAGAAGGAAGGAAGGAAGGATAGGAAACAAAGAAGAAAGAAGGAAGGAAGGAAGGAAGGAAGGAAGGAAGGAAGGAAGGAAGGAAGGAAGGAAGGAATATACACCTAGTCTAGCCCCATCCGAGCCAGTAACAGGCCATTCCAAATCCTCTGTCTGTCCGCACGAAGTCACTACCTATCCTTTCTGGAAAGTTGCTCTCTGGCTTCTCAGAGTTCAGGTTGCCTTGGCCGCTTCTGCGCTTTGCACTGACAGGCATGCAGCATATAGTCATTTACATCTGACTTCCGCTCCACACCGTACTGCGAGAGCCAACCAGACTGCGCATGTGCACAGGGCCCATTCCTTCTCAGCGCGCCACACCACTCCCACACAGTTGGACTGTCTCGGTTTGTGTCCCTGTTCTACTGTTGAGGAAGTTGAGTCATTTCTCATGTAGGCTTTTATCAACAGAACAGACCAGAACTTCTCTTATGCGCACGGAGGGATCACAGATGAAGTCAACCTCAGCTTTCCCCTTTAAGTAGGTCTGACCAAAGGAATGTTTTGTTTTCTTTCCACTCAGCGTAAGAATTGCTCTGACTATAAATTTAGCATTCCTAATTTTCACTAAGAGTTACAAAAAGGAAAGGGGTTTATGTTGACAACTGGCTCTTGTAGGCTCTCTTTCTAATGCCAAAGAAACAGACCTGACTCTTGGTGGTGATCAGATCTCAAAGGAGCAGCCACGCTCTGGGTTTCTGTCTGGCCCTGTCAGTGTCCTGCGCCCAGGGGAGCCCATCAGCGTTTGGTCCCGGCAGACAGACAGATGGTGGGTGGAAGGGGAAGCAGCACTCAAACAGGACCTGAAAAAGGGGGAAGGCCCCTGAAATTACCACTTGACAAAATAAAGCAATGTTTAGGCACAGAATAACACAGTATCTTATTCACACATCCCACCTCTGACATTAATCAGAGCCTTCACCCAGGTGCTGTATTCCATGACATCTTTCCACCCCTAGTGTAGTTCATAGATTTTCTTACTTTGAAGTACAAGAAGAGGGGAAAAAAAGAGAACTGTCGCTGCCCTAAAAGGAATGAGGAAGTGAGGGCTCCGCAGTGTTTGGCTGGCTCTGTCTGTGTGAAAGCCCGTGATGGTCTTTCCGGTTCCTGTGATATTCTGCATTTCCACCTGCCCGCCCCCGCCACTTATAATACACAGCACGTGAAGTTAGAGCCGCTTGGCTCCTCCGTCTCCCTGCCCGGTGGATTAGTAACAGCAGAGTGTCATGCTGTGTCTGCCGCTTCCCCTGGTTCACTAGAAGTAAAAGAACTCTGGCTAGAGACCTTCCAGGGGTAAGTACTATAGATGAACAGGACTAGAAAATACACAGCCAAAAACAGATGTCAAAGACAGTGCGGCAGACTTAGACTGAACACAATGCTTGACTTCAGTAGGAAGGCTGCACTTTTTTAGGTGCAGGAATTCTGTAATGTTATCTCTGGTTTAAGTTTACTATCATGGGAATAAGTAGTATTGTGGGAATACATTTTTTTTCTTTCTTGGGTGCAGTGAAAAAAATCTATGCAAAGCACTTAGTGCAGTACTTGTGAGCACTTAATAAAATTGTTAGTTGTTACTGTGAATGACATTCAGATTATCTCTTGAATGGGAATGGAATAATGAATAACAAAGTTGGGATGAGCAGGACACCTAGCTTAAAGCATTTAGAAATTAAGTGTGTCCAGCTGTTGTTTTCAACAGCATGTAACATTTGGCAACAGATTGATTTTAAATGAAAACTTTCCTGATAGTGTTTTGGCAAACTGGTACCAAAATTGGCCAACTTATTCTGTTGGCAAATTATACCAGCTTGTAACTCTCTTTTGCATGTTTTGTGTAGACGGAGTCAGAGCTTCACAAGAGTGAGACTCAGTCCTGGACCCACAGCCCCAACTCCAATGAAGTTGATAAGCAGCTTCGATGCCGTATGTGTCCTTTTACGTTTACACTCATTCCTATGTTCTAGAGCCAAGAGCCAATGATACTTACTTATTTTTTTCTCTCTTTTAGCCCAAAACACTAAATGCCAATAATATGGAGACTTTGGTCAAATGTCAGTCAGAGGTGAGAAAGCAATTTTATTTTATTTGCACCGTGAGAAAATGGAAAGCTTTCTGTTTTAAGTGAATGTTATCTGGCTTAGAAAATAACGAAGTAGAAAACTGACATAAATAGAGAATACTGAGATGAACAAAATGTGTGTGTGTGTGTGTGTGTGTGTGTGTGTGTGTTGTACAGAAAGACCCGGTAGGTTTTAGTGATTATGTTAACTGAAATAAATATATATTTTAGGGTGACATCAAGGAACATCTCCTCTTGGCATCATGCGAGAGTAAAGGCAGTACCTGCCAGCTAATTGGTGAGTTTTGAAAACATACTGATCTTTGTTGTAAGTGCTAATAACCGGTGTTCTTGGTTTGCAAAACCACAGTGCTTTTCCTCTACTAGGAATTTGTTTCTAAGTGTTCCAGACCACAGCACACAGCATTAACACTTAACTGGCAGACATGCTCCAGCTTGCCGGTACGGTACGGGGAGCGCCCTCAGAGGAAAGCCCCCGTTACAGCTGCTGCCCGCACTCGGCAGGAGGTTTCCAGTGAGCTGGAAAATCTCCTGGCCATCTACACTTTGCTAATGAAAGCACGGGTGCATTTGAAGAACACAGTACCTTCTCCATTTCCTTTCTTCTCTAGTGGAGAATGCATCTAAGAACCACAAAGCAACTGTTGCTGATCTCAAGGAACCTACCATCTGCTCTTATATTTCTCATAATATATTTCACTGTAACATAACCAGGACCCAGGGCTCCCAAAGGATCAGGACAGGCCCCTTCACCCTCATTCCTCTTCCACTTGCTAGTATAAAATGTGTAGGAACACGTGCCAATCATTTAGAAAACATAGCTTTTATAATTGGGGAAAAAAAGGAACAGGGAGGGAAATTGTCGACATGCAGTACCCATTGCAGACCTGCCTCCCACATTTTAGAAGAGCAGACTACTTGGTAACAAGTTACCTATAATTTTAAACTGTCAGGTCCAGGGTGCAGCCTTCCAGCAGCAATCTGACAGCCGTCCTATGACAGACAGCAGCAGGGAAAGCCAGGGGACTGCAGGTGTATGCGTGATTTAGCTCCCTCTAGTGGCCACCGACAGCTAGCATGCTGGCAGGGATTGGTGACCGGCTCTGATGAGAGCCTGCAAATGGATCTTGAGCAAGTCACTTCCTCTCTACAAACTTTCGTTTTTGCCATCAATCAAAGGAAGAAATTGAAATAATCTACTCAATCAGAGAAATGCCCCCGATAGATGTTAAGACTAGTGTGTCAAGCTGTTGTTTTTTTTAACCCGGCAGCTGTTTTTCTTTTTTTTTTTTCTGTAGTCAATTGCTAGAAAAGATAAAAACAGGAAAGGTGCGGCCTTTGAGGAACCCCAGTGTTGATGTTTAGGAGCTGGTTGCCCTGATAACAGTGTGGTTGCTGGGAGTTGGTTGTTCTAGATCAAGAGTCATGCCTTTGCTCTCTGGGTTTTTCAAAATTACTTCTCCCCACATGGCATGTTGCAGATGACATGCTGTGATCCACGAGAGCATTTTCTTACGTGAGTCTTTGCTTAGTGCCATGATGGTCTGACTTTTCTCTTTCTCTCATTTTCTTGCTGTAGAAATTAAGAAGAGAAAGACAGGGCGGCCCTGGCCCTTTCTCACAAGAAAGCTTCCCCCTTCGTCAGATTTCTCTGGGGCTTTGGAGCCAGACTTGAAAGTGCCACTCTTTGATCAGCCTTTGTCAACCATCTGCAGCGAGAATGGCACACTCCCTAGACCCATTCAAGTAAGTGTGCATTTGCTCGTGAGCCTGTTCACTTTCCTACTGGAAGTGAAAGAAAACAATCCTTGGGAAAGCTTAGTGTAACTCTCATACTAAACTCTCAGAAATGATGCTCCCACATCCAGGTGCAGTCAGGAGAATATCTACCTGCTGACGTTCTAGAAATTAGGTCTGTTTGTCAATGAGCTCAGAGTGACGGTCTCCCTCATTCCTCTGACTCAACAGAGGTAAGATGGCTGAAAATCTGTAGCTTCTAAAGGTCAACAGGTAGAGACACAGTATAGCAAATATCAGAAATCCAGTGTTTACATGGAAGTGTGTGAAACGGGGGAGGCCCCATAGTAATTTTAGAGTGTGCAGAATTAGAACTTCTGCAGTTTACCTCCTCTTAAAGAGATGGCAGTGTGAAGGGAGACAGCTGATAATAATTGAATTGGAAGCCAACACAGTGTCAACACTCTTCTTAAGGCCTTTTTAATATGCTGGGCATGGTGGTGCACACCTGTAATCCCACCATTCTGGGAAGCCGAGGCAGAAGTGTTGCAAGGTTGAGCCCAGCCGGGGCAATTTACCAACTTAGCAGGACCCTGTCTCACAATTTTAAAAAAATTTTAAAGGTTGAGGATGTTGCTCAGTGTGCCGGGGGAAAAGAAAGAAGCCTTTCAATAAAATAAAGAGAACCAGATTTTATGGGGAAGATATTTGATGGTAGATGAAGTTAGGGACTGTTCATATACATCATTTTAATTCTCTTTCTCCACCCTACAGATTGATTTTCATGTTTTTGTTTCCAAAAAAGATACGTATGTGTCTCCAAGCCATGGAGTGACCATTCCTGTTCCTGTACCTGTTCCCACAGGACATCCTCACCATCCTCTGCCTTAAAGGCCCCTCAACCGAAGGAATATTCAGGAAAGCAGCCAGCGAGAAAGCCCGCAAAGAGCTGAAGGAGGAGCTGAACTGCGGGGGCTCAGTGGACCTGGACAGGCTCCCGGTGCACCTGCTGGCTGTGGTCCTGAAGGTGAGTCCGCCGTGTGGAAAAGCAGCAGCCAGCAGGCTCTCACACGTGCCTTCTCGGGAACAAGGAGTGGGATCCTCTCCCTGCGGGCAACGTCAGCTCATCTGGAGTTTAATTTTTTTAGTTAAGCCTTTTGGTTATTTATAGAGACACCTCTGTTTCAGTGATCCTAGATTTCAACAAAGTTCTTCTTAAAATTTGATTAGAAAAGGCAATTTGATAGTCCTGAGGTCAGGTCTATACCCTAAATCTGGTTACCCTGGACTTCACCCGCCTGGGAATGGTACTTCTTACTCTGCCTGTTGCCGGGAAGTTCCTGAGGCTCACTGGAGTCTGAAAGAGGCTCCCTCAGCCTGACCAAAGGAGATCTGCCTGGGGCAGTCTGGGGCAGGGGAGGTGTGAGGACACAGAGGGAGGAAAAGCAAAGGGAAGCCCCACCCTGGCACCTGAGGAGATGAAGCCACCGACACTTCCCCTTCCCTCCCTCAGGACTTCCTCCGGAGCATCCCCCTCAAGCTGCTCTCCTGCAACCTCTTTGAGGAGTGGATGGGTGCCCTGGAGAAGCAGGATGACGAGGACAGAATTGAGGCCCTGAAGCAGTAAGTCCTCAAAGTCCTGTCGAGGCCAGGCCAGTGTCTCCATCTTTACCTCCTTTGCAGAACTGTCAAAGTGCTTCTTGATCCATGTGTCATAGAAATGGTGAAATTGCTCATCCACTCCCAGAATAAACACTAGGAGATGCCCGGATGTTTAAAAGTAGTTTTAGGAGGCCCGTTAGCACAGCAGGTAGTGTGTCAGTCTCATAATAGTTTTAGCACTCAAAAAGATACTTTGGCAAAATCTAGAAAGTGAGTTTTGATATTTGCAACCCCCAAGAGGTGGTGGGAGGTTATAGGCAAAGATAAAAATACAAGGAGATCCAAAAGGCTTGAGAAAAACAACTATACCCAAGCACTGTAATATAGGCTAACCAGCCAAGGGTAGGAATTTTGATTATCCTTAACTTATACTGATTAGGATCATGCAAGGTAGTAATTCTCCCATAAAACATCCCCTAGTGCAATTTGGAAGGAATTATGTTGTTCATAAAATTCCTTAACATATTTGTATTCTTATAATTAAACAAATGAAAACTACATAAGAACAAATTCCAGTGAGTAACAGTAACTATATGTGTAAATGAAAGTGCAACCCATCAGGGACTAGCAAATCCTAAATTCATAACTTTAAAATGGCAGTGCTTCTGCCACATACTAAGAAAGCCTGTCCATGTAATTATCCCCTGTGGCTAAGTAGTTTAAGAGAAACATGTGGCAGTGAACACAACAGTGCCCTCTCCAAAAAAAATCTTAAAATTATTACAATAAGTTTCCGCCTGCATTCCTCTATAGCAATAATTCTGAGAAATGAAAAATGAACCAGTACTACATTGGAGTACCATTAACTTTTTTGAGAAAGTGAGACTTTTAAAAACTAAAATTAGCCAGGTGTGGTGTCTGACACTTGTAATCCCAGCACTCAGGAGGCAGAGGCAGGAAGATCACTGAGGACAGCCTGAACTACATAGCTAGATTCTGTGGCAAATAAATAAATAAACTCAAATTTATTATCATTAGTAACAATGTTGGTATTTGTGTACTACCTTGACCATATTTGTGAACATGCCTTTATACAATGATTTATTCTCTGCAAAAGTTTCTGAGTGGCAGAAAGAAAAATGGGTCATGATTATTTGGTGACCACAGTTCAAAAAAAGGCAAGAAAACCAGTCTTGTAGTCTTCAGAACAAAATTTCTGCCTAGTTAAATGACTATTCAATAAAATGATTTCAAACTATAAAGGCAAACTCTGTTGTTTGATGTGAGCTCTGACTTATAATTTAAGAGTCACATAAAAAATAAAAGGTGATGTTATGGGTGTCTCAGGCACAAAGACCTAGTGGCTAACCAGTCTCTTTCTGTGTCCGTGACTGCTGGAAGTGTCTGAACCATATTTCACACTATTGGTTGTGAAAATGTTCCTTCCTCATTTTAAAGGAAGTCTGGTTTTGGCAGAAACTTCCATCAGGCTATGTGTAAGCTAGATAAGCTATTGGCCACTTTGAAACTGAAACCCCTTCCCTCTATTCCAGGGTTGTAGGTCAGCTCCCCGAGCCCAACCTCCTGCTGCTCAAACACCTGGTGCCCGTGCTCCATCTGATCAGCAAGAACTCCGAGATCAACAAGATGGACTCCAGCAACCTCGCCATCTGCATTGGACCCAACATGCTCACCCTAGAGAATGACCAGAACTTGTCATTTGAGGCACAGAAAGACTTGAACAATAAAGTAGGTCCTGGTGTTTTTTTTTTTATGAGAAACTCCCAATTTATGATCTCACCTTCTGTTTGCAAACGCCCAAACAATGAAATACTTCTGAATTTCTCAAAATGACTCAGAGTAGCAGTGAAAATCCTAAACGCAGACTGTTTTTGTCACAGTTCCATTTTCTTAGAGAATGCATTGGATGAAGCAGAATCAATCTGTTTCTTCTGTCATCCTAGAAGGCATCACTTTCTGCCAATCCAGCAATCAATGTGGGAAACAGCTTGCTTAGATGAAAAATTCAGTGACTTTAAAGCAAAATTTTTTAAATCTCTACTTTAAAATGCCTGTCTCAAAAAAATCAAATGCTATCTAACTTTAATGTATTTGTGTATCAGATTTCTATCTCCTGTTTTCAGACACATAAAAATCTCTAGTTCTCTTGGAACTTCCTTCATAGTTGACCACCAATATGGCCTCATCCCTTGCCCCGCCCTAAAAAAAGTCCTTAAGCTAACAACCAGCTTATTTTTCCTCATAGGTGAAGACATTGGTGGAATTTCTCATTGACAACTGCTTTGAAATATTTGGGGAGAATATTTCAGCTCATTCCAGCACCCGTATTGCTTCTGATGACTCTCTGGAGCACACTGACAGTTCAGGTACATAATGTGCTGTCATTTGATTACATGATTCTGGACAGAAGTTCCTGCCAATCAGCCAATTCAGGCTAGTAATGTAACGCATCCCTGGTATTTGAAATAGAAACCACCCTCACCATCACCAACCCAGACTAGACTCTACTCTGTAAGGAATTTGCTGAACATGAAAACTTGACCCTTCATTTTCCCAAAGCACCTCCTCAGACTGTGGATACTCTTTCAATGTCAGTCTAGAACTTTCTCCTCCTCGTTCTAAACTCTTTCTCTTCCTTCTACTCTTCCTTCTTCTTTATCTCTTCCTCCCTTTTTACCTCCTCCATCCCTCATTCCTTTCCTTTTCCTACTTTCTTCTCATCTCAAGATAAATTTGGAAAGAAACAAAATTTAATATGGAAAATTTCTTGTTGTATCAAGCCCCACGCTATCCAGTTAAATCACCTACTGTCCTAATTGGTACAAATAGGATGACCTGTAATGTTATCTCTAAAGAAACCGAACAAAAAATTCAACTGTTTCTTACTTTTTCCCAGATATGTCAACCCTGCAGAATGACTCAGCCTATGACAGCAATGATCCAGATGTTGAACCCACCAGCACCCACAGCTCCTCCAGCATGCAGTACCAGGTACCCACTGCCCTGGCTGCTGGTTTGGACAATGAGGGGCGACAAGTCACCTGTGCATTAAGACAGGAACCCATTGTTAGCACAGTAGCCAGACTGAAAAGCTCCCTCAGCCAGTGGGCAGATAGGAGATTCTCCGAACCCAGTAGGCCAGCCTCACAGGATTGCCTTGAGGGCTGGATGACAAACCAAAAACTGACCAAAAGCGAGGACAACTTCACCGTGGCCAGGGCAGGCTCTTGCTTTGAAAGTGAGGAAGCTGAAGATCCATTTCCAGAGGAGGTATTCTCTGCAATAGGAGGCAAAACCAAGAGACCCGTAGACCTGAGGATCAAGAACCTGACCCAGGGTTTGGCATTGTCTCGGGGAGTGGTACCCAAAGCCCTTTCCAGTGGCTCCCTTGATGCGTCCTCTGACTGCTCACCTGTGAGTTCTCCTTCCTGTCCCAAAAGAAGTATCTTCACCAGACATCAGTCTTTCACCACAAAGAACGACAAAAGCAAGCCTAACAGAGAAATTAAAAAGCATTCCACATCATTCTCATTTGCCTCTCACAAAAATGTACTGCCCAAAGCACCCACCTTTGGATCAAGGAAATCGAAGGACCTTACCAAAGACCAGGTCAAGAAGAATCTGAGGAAAGAAAGCCAGCTAGCTGGTCGAATTGTCCAGGAAAATGGGTCTGATCTTCACAGCCAAACAGCTCTAGGCTTCGGTTTGCCATCCAGGGCCCTCTCAGGTGATGATGTATTCCTGCGAGTTGATGGCACAAGTCCTGGCAGCCCGCCATCTTATGAGGAGGCCATTCAGTGCCAGGCTTTGGAACTCGGGGCCTACGGTAGCCAGACTGTCGGAAGTATGAGGGCCCTAATGCTCAGCCGGGACTCCACACAGTCATCTCTTCTGCTTTCTTACCATGGAAGGGACTCACAGAGCAGCTGCAGTATGGAGACACAGAGTGGACACAGAAGGTCAGCCATAGCTGAGTACTGGAGGCAGAGCAGGACTGCCAGTGCATCTGTGGAAACTCGAGGACATGTGACTGCACCAGGGAAACCTGAACTTCGGCTGAGGACCATGTCTGAATCTGTTCAGAAGGATAAGCGGGACTATCTCAGACGACGATGTAGCCAACCAATCTTTGAGGCTGACCAACTCCAATATATTAAAGAATCCTACATTTAGGAGGGGATACCGCACACCATGGTCAACTGTGGTGTCATGGTGTGTCTCTGTATATATGTGACTGTATAAAGACTTGTGTGTAGGTTATATTTTCAAAAACGGTCATGAATAAGCTAATTTAAAACATCATGCAGAGCGCTACTCTGTAAGGACCGCTACGTGGTGTGCATCAGATAGTGTCTGTGTGTACCCGGATTTGTGCAATACATAGCAAATGTAAAAAGTGTATTATACACAAGATGTTACGTGCAAAAGGGTCCACATGATCCCACATACCTTTGTCTGTGTACTTGTGCACTTTTAGTACAGTGCTGTTCTTTGGTCCCTGCTGGGGCATTTGTTCCATTGGTTCGTGTTTAAAACTTGCTTTAATTATCATGTCAATTTTCACACTTTCTGTAAATTCCACTGAAGGGAACCTGTTTAAATTTCTGGTGTAAGTTTACCCCACTAATAAAGCTTAGGATAACTATACACTGTAGAAGAAGGAAACAGACTGTGAGAAACAGAGTCTAGTGTTTGGGGTCATCAGCAGCATTAGGAGAAGAAAAACTGTTAAAAGTATGAAAACTGTGTGCGTCCTTTCAAACATCTAATTCAATTGGGAAATGCATTACATCAATATGATTTAATCAATGATAAATGATAGTTCTTGTGATAAATGAATTTAGCGCACTTTGAGTTTCTGTGTGGTTCAATGGTGGTTCATGCTATAGCACGGAGCTAAATGATTTTATGTACGTTGGGGGTCACGTGTAAAACTTCAATGTAATTTCACTACAATAAATCGCCTTCCTTATTTAAAAGTAAAAGTGTTCATTCATTACTGGCACGCTACCATCTTTTCCTCGGTGAATAGCAATCCAGTGAAAGAATTAATCACGCGTGGATTCATTAAACAAACCTCCGCTGGCTATGTATTCATCGTTCCGGACTGACAGGCAAGCCTAGAAATCTGGGCTCAGGAAAACACACTGCCTGTTCTCTGAAAGTTTGCAAATCCATAAAAGAAGCGTCCACTTTAAGCCAACTTTTCAGCAAACAGTCATTTGGAGTCCAGAAAATTTCAGTGCGCCAAAATAGGATAATATAGTAAATGTAATATTTCCCATTTCTAGTGAATTAGGCTTTTCAGTACTGTTGGGCATACCTAGCTTTCTTCATTTTATGATTTTCAGTTTGCTTAAGTATTAGCAATCATAGTAATAAACTGTTAGTGATATATTAGAATTTTACTGACCATTGATTAATATACTTTTCCAATATCTTAGAACTGCAGGACTTAAGTTTTCTTTGTTTCTAAATTTTTTTCATAAAACACTGTGTATGCCTTGGACCTGCTACAGGAATATTTTTGTATTAGCTAGCTATGAGATAATGAAGACTTACGGTTTTCCAAGGTGATTTATTAACAATATTGTACAAACTTAGCCATGCTGTAACCCAGATTGCTCATGGAATCATGCTTAAACCAGATATTAAAGTATTCTGTTAAGCATCAATAACACATAAATTTCAAGGAGTAAACCCTGTCCTTCTGGCTGCTAAGTGAAGGAAAACAATTCCTTTTCAGGGTTGAGCACTACTAGAGATACAATTTTATCATCTGCTATGTATCAGGGACTGTACTAAGTTCTCATGTGGCATTGTCTGCCCTCTATGTGTATGTGTTTCCAGAGTCCCCCTTCTTAAAAGGACACTGACCGCACTGGATTAGGGCTCACTGTAATGACTTCATTTTACCTCCTTAAAGACCCTATTTCCAAATATAGTAACATCCTAAAGCACTGGTGGTTAGGACTTCAGTGCATGAATTTTGATGGTGGTAATGGTGGTGGATCCAATTCATCTCATAATGCCAAGTTTTACACAGTAGCATTTAATGATACTTTGATTACATCAAAATATTTTAATATCTTACCATAAGCTCAAGGCTGTCTTTTTTTTTTTTTTTTTTTTTTTTGTCTTTTTTGAGACAAGATCTCACTATGCAATTCAGGCTGAGCTTGAGCCCACTTTGTAGCCCAGGCTAATCTTGAACTTGCGACGATCCTCTTTTGCCTCAGCCTCCCGAGTGCTGGGATTACAAGCGTGAGCAACCATGCCTGGCAAGGCTAAGTCTTATAAGTCTTACAGTGAGATTTGGATGGTATTAGCATGATACGTTAGTCCAAATCTAAGAACACGAGAGTTCTGTCATCCAAGGGTGTCCTAAGGGCCTGTACAATGACAAGTGGGGTAATCACAAATGTGCCCGGTGCCCCAAAGCAAGGTTTCTGGTAATAATACCAGGTTGAAAGTCAAGGCCCAATCAGGATTTAAACCCAAATCTAATTTTGATCCCCTGGGAAATTTCCTCTCCTCCTTTAAAGAGAGGAGGGGCTGTGTTGACACTGTGCCCTATGACTATTTACAGTGACTCACTCTGCCCCACCCCCAGCACTGTCCTGGATTGAAAGAAATCAAAGTTTGATCTAGAAATGTTGACTCGGGGAAGTTAACCAAAGCTAGATTTATCTCCAACCACCTCAAAGCTCAGACCCAACAAATATTGCAGTGTCTCTGCACTGGGTCCCACAGGAGTTAAGTAGCTGCTAGGCCCTGCAACCCCAATAAGTCAGACAATGACGGCCACAGTTCTTTCAGAGACCGCCAGAGATGAGACTGTCCAGAGAGCTGTTATAAATGTTGTTTATTTTAATGCATGATTAAAAGAATAAATAGATGAGTATCCATGATTGCAATCTCCTAGAAAGAAACATCAGTACATATTTTCCTCCTAAAGGGCCAAGCACACAGAAACCCACATGAGATGAGATCTTGCATAGCTGGAATTCTTTTTTAATCGAATTATATAACCTTAACCTTTCATCCACAAAGGGGGAATTACTCAGGAATCAGAAGTATACATATTTCTGCCAGAGGTAAGAGTGAATCACTTTCTAGGCATATTTCAAATTTGGATTGAGACCCTGTATTTTGTCCACTCTAGAATACAAATTAAATGGAAGTGAGAAAAAAATTGCTGGAATGAAGCGCTGCTTTCCTCCTATTGCAGGCCACAAAGAGGTGGGCACTGTGAAGCAAGCAAGCCTGCAGATGCAAAATCTTGCCAGAAAAAGGAAATACAGAATGTTAACATCTCTGTGGGAAGAGGAAGACAACATGTTGACATAGAATTTGTGAGCTGAATTCACAGAACCCGTGTCTTTGAACTCCCCAAAATCTGCTCCCATAAATAAGTCACTGAACCTGGCAAGCAGCAGTTTGTCCATCCCTGAAATGAAGAAATAATAACATGCACCCATTTTGGGATATATACAACAGACAACCCAGACCAGTGACTTACATAAGAAGGAGGTGTGTGCTCCCCATTGAAAGAAAAGCAGACAGCCAGGCCTGGGGGCACACACCTGTAATCCCAGCACCTGAGAGCTGAGGCAGGAAGATCACCAGGACTTGGAGGCCATAGTGAGCTCAAGACCACCTGAGCTACATAGTGAGACCCTCTCTCAGAAAAGAATCAAAGAAAGAAAGGTAGACAGTGAGCCCAGGGCCTGAACGGAGGCTCCATGACAGCCTCTGGGACCAGGTCCCTTCATGTTCAGAGATAGCTTCATACAGATAAGACAGTGGGCCCTGGCTGGTTAATGCCCTGTCACTGGCATTTTTTAATTTTGATAACTGTTGAACAAAGGGCCCTGCAATTCCTCTGTACTTTGTGCCTTGCAGGTTATTTAGCAAGTCTTGTTTATTCTTTCTAGCTTTCTATTCTACCATCCTTTCTTTGAGTATGATTCTCTTTCTCCAGATTTAAAAAGCTTTAATTTTATTACTCCTTTTTTCTATGATTGAGATTTTAAATGTCCCCTAAAGGCCCACAAGCTAAAAGTTTGGTTGCCAGCCTATGGCTCTATGGGGAGGTACTGAAACCTAGGAGGTGGGGCCTCGTGGGAGGAAATAAGGCCATTGTGGATGTACCCTTCCTTGAAGGCTCCTGGGCCCTTCCTGTCTCTTTCTTTGCTTCCTGGGGGTCAGTAAAGCGAGCAGATTTGATCCAGGCTTCAGTATAGGCCCCAAAAGACAGTGGAGCCGCCTACCAGGGACTGAGTCCTCTGACAGCCAAAATAAGTCATTTCTCTTTTTTAAGTTGATTATCTCAGGTATTTTGTCACAGTGACAGAGAGCTGACTGATATACTTTCTTAACTGCATTTTTACTTTTTTTTGTCTTTTTGGGACGGGGTCTCTCTATACAGTTCAAGCTGGCCTTGAGTTCATTTTGTAGTTCAGGGTGGCCTTAAGCTCGCAACAATCCTCCTGCCTCAGCCTCTCAAGTGCTGGGACTACAAGCATGCACCATCACACTCAGCACTTTTCATTATTAATAATAATTACTTTAGCTACATCTCAGATCCTGAAAGTAACATATATTTTATGTTATATATAGTTATATATATTATGTAACTATATATTACATATGCATAATGAGTTGTTGTGATTGGGGTTTTTTTGATAGAAAGGTACCAGAGAGTTAAGGAAAGAAATAAATTAATTTTCTTAGAATAGGCCTGGATTAAAAAGATCCATGCATGATAAGTACAGGGCTTTGAAATTCAATAAAAATAACACTGAAAACTTTTGGTTAGGAAAAATAACAAGACATATGTTATACAGCTGTGAACAGACCGCAGAGTAGCAGTTTTCTTACATAATGCTGTTTTTTTCATGAAAATTTTGAATGGGAAAAATCCTTTTCCCTAAAGATGAAAAAAGAAGGTCTTTATTTCCTTCTCATGACGGCCAAATCCTACACCCAGCTAGAGACACTTTAAAATGTTCCTAGACAACAAAGAAGTACAACTGAATACATGGAGGCACTTTCTATACTTCTGGAGAGTAAAATATAAAAATCACAAAATATATCAAGTTTTTCTAAGTTAATTTTAAGGTGATCTTGATAAAAGAACAATAAGGATTATTTGGGGGAAGGAGAATTGCTTATTGGAACTAGACAAACTGAGTCAAAGAACATGTTTTTAAAAAATAAGCACTGAGGGCTGGGGAATAAGCTCAGTGGAATAAGCGCTTACGTGGCAAATGCAAAGTCCTGAGTTCGGTCCCCGGTACCGCCAAAAGAACAAAGCCCTAACAAGGAAGAGAACTTCATCTAGAAAAGAGGAGCAGTGAAGAGAAAGTAACCCGCTTCATTCTCAGCCACACCTAATTCTTGGACAATCGGGTGCCGAAGCCTGACTAGGTCCCAAACCAACAGAACAGAACAGAAGCAGAGCATGCAGGACTTCAGTGTATGAAGTTGGTTCTTCAGACCAGTGAGGAATATAAAAGGATTGCAATAATGGGTTTATATAAATGAATGGTCATCTCGGAAAAAAACAAGACAGCCATAGTTCACAATATGTGCAGATTAAATTCTAGATGGAGTGAAGATTTAAACTAGAAAGTGAATCACAGTTCTAGGAGAAATAGGTGAAAAAATCCTATATAATCTCAGAGCAGGAAAAGCCTTTATAACATGACCCAAATTCCAAGACATGAAATATAATGGCAAATTGAAAACACAAAAATGAAAAACATCTGCATGAGCAAAACATCATAAACAAAATTTAGAAAACAATGATAAATTCAGAAAAACATTTGCACCTCATCTAACAGTAAAAGAACTAATTTTCTTCGTGTATAGAAAGTTCTTGTTAAATGATAAGGAAAAGGAAAGATCTCCATTAAAAATGTGCTAGGGCAAGGTACAGTAGTTCACACCTGTAATCCCAGCACTCTGGGCAGCTGAGGCAAGAGGATCACAAGGTCCAGCCCAGCTTGGGTGATTTAGCAACTTAGCAACAGCCTACCTCAAAAAATAAAAGCTCTCAGTTCAATCCCTAACTTTAAAAACCAGTGTGCAAGGGATATGAACAACCAGTAAAAATAAATGCCCTTAAGCTTTTGAAAAGATACTCAAAACCATTCTTTTTAGAAAAGTTGAGTTATACCAAACTACTACTTCTCTTATCATAAGCAAAATTCTGAAAACTTAATGATACACTATGCTGATGAGCATATGAGGAAACTGACTTCACATCTGTTGGAAGTGGAAATTGATGTGGAGGGTAGAAATGAGCATGATGTATGCAGAAAACAGCAAAGACCCAGTCCCTGGAGTGCGGCCCTGGAATCGGGGTGCTGGTTCCAGAGACAGGCTGGCTGCGTCCAAAACTTAAAATATTCCACTTGCCATCTGACCTTGGACAAATTGTTCCCTTCCTGTGTCTGCATTTTCCCATCTGCTAAGTGGGGATAACTCCAAGGTCTGACATGAGGACTAAAGGAGACAATGTGCATAAAGGGTTTTACGGTATGTACCTGACTCATTCAGGGTTCCACAAATGCCACTTCTCTGGTAAGCATACAATTGAGATCATTTCCCATAACTTTTTTATTGTCTCATCTTTTTTTTATTTTAAAGAGAACAAAAAGCAATAACAAAATAACAACCGCCAAGATATGCGCACCCATGTTTATAGCAGCACAATTTGTCATTAGCTACATCTTGGAAACAACCCAAATACCCATCCATGGAAGAATGAATAAAAAAGATGTGGTATTTTTATACAATGGAGTATTACTCAGCTATAAAGAAAGATAAACATGCGGGTTTTATAGGTAAATAGATGCAACTAGAAACCATACTCAAAAGTGAAATAAATCAGACCCATATGTGTAAACATCATATTGTCTCCTTAGTGTAAGAACCTGAAAGAGTAAATAAAGCCCAACAACTACAACAGATGTTGTGAAAGGGGAAAAAATTTTCCTATAGCTTTGTTTGTTACATTATTTGTTTCCACAAAGTCGAGTTAAATACCCATGGCAGATTCAGATTCACAGAGAAAAATAAATTTAATTTTTCAGTGTGATATTCCAGCACTCAAGGGTAAGTACTTTCAGAAACAGGACCTACATACTGTAAGCCCTTAATGTACACTTAAGTATAAAAAGTGTGAAGGTCAAATTATTTAACTTTATTTGGACAGAAAAGGTTGGTGAACTTATGATGGAACAGGAGCTCATCTCTTGAATTATCTTTAATTCTTTTTTTATAATGAAATCTTGATACTAATATCAAACAAGGTTACAATAATTTAGTACATAATTTCTAAATGACAAAATGCCCTTTCGGAGAAAAATATAAAACTTCAATGACCTTAGTTTTTAAGCCCAAATAGAACTATAAAAAATAAATGTAGAATATACATGAAATAAAAATGTTAAAAATTGTAAGCTGAAATGTTGACAAATTCATATACTAATTCCAAAAGCATTAGCTCAAAATATTCTGTACATTTTCTGATTCTCTCTACTTCTCTACATCATTTTGGTCTATTTACATAATTTAGATTCCTTTAAATGTTTGCTGTATTGCCAGAAAATGATAGGAATATACATATCCAAAGATTTTGCTCATGTCCCTTAACAATATATGTTATCTGACCTTTCCAGCCCAATATATATCTTACTCTTTGTATTTGATTTATACTGACTTTGCCTGCAAATAGAGAAAGCAAAACAAGAAAGCTCTTCTAAAAGAGTATTTTTCACAGTTCAAAGCAAGATACTGTGGGGAACTGTTTGGGTATTATTGTTCGGCACAAAACTGAAGGTTTGACATCCAAGATGTCAATTCTCAGGATGTGCCTTTCCCTTGTCCTTTCTTCCTCTCCATCCCTGCATCTTATGCACAGCACCATGATCTCATTGGAAGGGAAAATAGTGAGGGCTGAGAACTGAACTCCAACCCTCGCTCCACTTAGTATGGGAATGTTATCTTTAGTAAATACTTAAGCACCTTTACATCTTTGACCCATCCAGATAATAACTGCATTATTCTTCCATTGGCCTATATTTTTTTATTTTAAAAATTTAAAAAAACTAACAAAACAGCAATGAAGACAAAATCAAAACAACACAAAAACAATAAAAGCAATACATGACCTCAAAGCAAAATGGTAGGAATTAACAATGGTTGCTACATTTCATACTGTTATCTTCAAGGAAGTTGCTCAGTCCACCAGACATAAGAATATAGGATTGATCAGACAATCAAAGACAGTAACAAGTAATAAAAAAATTGGAAATGATGCAGAGCTTCCTACAAGATGGTAGGAGTTCAGCAATGGTTCTTATACTGCATATTGTTGTTTTCAGATCCGTTGTTCAATCATGCAAAATTAATCAAAAAGAAAGAAAATTTTAAGCATTGACTATTCCTTTCAATAAATCACAGACATCATCAATACACCTATTACAGCTATCCTTATATATACATATGATGGCTTATATTTTTGATCAACTATGTTGAGGATAAGTTTACATACATTAAACCACATCCATTCAAAACGCACACTTGGTTGGATTTCACCTGATACGCATACTGGTAAAAACACTACCACATTCAAAAAATGGAACACAGTGTTAATAGTACTTCATATGGTCAAATTGGTTTGGTTTGGTTTGGTCTAGTTGACCAATTTATTCTAGTCGTCTATTCTAGTGCATATGTAATATCTTGTTATGGCTTAATTTGTACTTTCCATTGACTAGGGAGGTTGAGCATCTTTGCTCATTTGAGCAAAGGTTGAATCAATCTTATGCTCATTTAAAATTTAAAATTGCCAGTCTTATACATGAATTTTAGGAATATTTTAGCCATTATAAATACAAACCCTTTCATCTGAAAGTATGTTCTCCTGATTTAAGGCTTATGTTTTTGCTTATGCCTCTTAACTGTGTCTTTTAGAGAGCAAATGGTTTCATTTTGCTGAAATCCATTCCAATACTTCTTCCCCTTGTGCTTTTTATGTTCTGTTTAATAAATGCTTGCCTTAAACCGGTGTCACAAAGATTTTTTTCCTCTGTTTTCTACTAGAAGTTTCATAGCCCAAGATTTTACATTTTGGTCTATCTATGATCCGTTACAAGTTAATTTTTTGTGTATGACGTGAGGTAAGAGTCAACATAGTCTTTTTCTCTTCCATATGGAAAAACCACTTCATTCAAAGACTCTCCCCATTCATCATCTTGGTGCCTTTCTCAAAAGTCAATTGACTACAGAGGTGTAGGTCTACCAGAGGGCTCTCTTCTGTCCCATTGAACTATATGCCTATCCTTCTGCTTATATCACACTGTGCTGATTATTGGAAATTTGTAAGAAGTCTTTAAGTCATGAGTTCATTCCTTTTTAATTCCATGGACTATTCCAAACCCTTTACAACCATATAAATTTTAACATCGTGTCAACTTCTGGGACTTATGATTGGCATTGAATCGAATCTACTTATCAGTTGGGGGAAAGTGTATATCTTAAAATTGTTGAGTCTAAATCCTTTACAGGATAGCAAATATCCACACAGGTCTCAAGACCTTTAGATGGTTTGAAATACAAACCATCTAAATTCATTCTTGCAGATTTTTCATTAAAAAGAATGTTCAGTTAACTCTTTTTAAGACAGAGATTGTTTATCTACTCAACAAACATTACAGTAGATCCAAAAGCAAAGCAATTGTAAAATTGGGCATCTGGCCCCCCTAAAAAAATCCCCTCTAAAGTTGCTACCCTGGTGTTGCTAAATCTAGCTGTTCTTGCCTAAGAATTTCCACAGGTGTTCATTTGCATGTATGAAATTCCTCCTGTCACATCAGTTTTTAAGCAAGTTGTGTATGGTTTCAGGTCTAATTGGTGGACATTCGTTTTTGACTGCCCCCATAGAAGAGACAACATTTTTGCAAAATTTCCAATCATTCCTACAGATTAAAGGATTAGAAAATAAGCAAAGTACAATCTACTGGTCCAAGCCCACATCATCCAGTGCTCAGGCTTATAAAACATCCTCTGAGCTTGGGGCGTCATTCAGTGGTAGAACACTTGCTTAAAATGTGCAGCATCCTAGGTTTGAGCCCCAGCATTGCAAAAATAAAAAGGAAAGAAAGAAACAGAGAAAAAAAGACAAGAAAAATATCTTATTTAGTATCCTTGCTTCAGTTGTCTTCTCCATGAAATTTATATATATTTTTAGCCTGTTTTTCATTACTGGGACAAAATCACTAACATACAGAAGTTTAAGGGCCGGTGAGCCGATGACAGGCAATAGGAGCCGTGTTGGCTGATAGCAGTGTTACAGAGCCAAGAGTGAGGAGGCTGCATCTGGCTCCTGCTCTCACAGCCAGCGCGGTACACTGAAATCCATAAAGACAGCACCAGGGCAAGTGAGAGCCAGACCAGCACTGAGGAACTCTGCCCCACTGAGGAGAACAAGTAAACACGGGCAAAGGAGATCCTAAGAAGCCGAGAGAGAAAATGTCAGCCTATGCACCCCTCGTGCAAACTTGCGGAGAGAAGCACGAGAAGAAGCACTCAGATGCTTTCATCGACTGCTTAGAGTTTTCTAAGAAGTGTTCAGAGAGGTGGAAGACTATGTCTACTAAAGAGAAAGGACAATTTGAAGACTTGGGAAGGCGGACGAGGTTCATTATGAAAAAGAAATGAAAATGTATATTCCTCCTGAAGGAGAACCAAAAATAAGTTTGAGGGTTCTTGTTCTGTTCCGAGTACTGCCCCAAATCAAAGGAGAACACCTTGGCCTCTCCATTGGTGATGGCGCAAAGAAACCGGGAAGAATGTGGAATAATCCTGCAGCGGATGACATGCAGCCATACAAGAAGAAGACTGCCGTGCCGAAAGAAAAGAATGAAAGGGACATTTCCTACTAAACTAAAGGAAGACCTGATGCAGGAAAAAAGGGGGTTGTCAAGGCTGAAAAAAAGCAAGAAAAAGAAGGAAGATGAGGAAGATGAAGAGGAGGAGGAAGAAATGAAGAGGACGAAGATGAAGTAGATGATGATGATGGAATTGGTTCTGGCATAGTTTTTTTCTATCTTGTTTATAAAGCATTTAACCCCCCTATACACAACTCACTCCATTTAAAGAAAAAGAATGGAGATGTAAGGCTGTGAACAATTTGTTTTTCAACTGTACACTGTTGTCTTTTCTTTGTATCATTAACACACTACCTAGTGTGTCTGTCAATAGCCCTGTCCTGGTGGTATTTTCAGTAGCTACTCACCTTGCCTGGTACAGTGTGGGGGTTATAAAGTGGCATGGAAATGTAAAGCAGGTTTTTGTTGGTGCGCAGCACAGATTAGTTATATATGGGGGCAGTAGTTGTTCATCTTCAGTTGTCTTTAATGCAGCTGATATGGAATAATTGCTGTTCTGTTCACTGAATACCACTCTGTAAATGCAAAATAAAAAAGTTGCAGCTGTTTTGTTAACATTCTGAATGCTTCTAAGTAAATACAATTTTTGTTATTTAAAAAAAAATTAAGGCAGAAATGGTTCATTTTTAGCTCACAGTTTCAGAAGTTCTAGTCCATGGTTAGTTAGCTGGCTCCAAGGCAGAGACATCATGGCAGAAGTGCTCAGTGGGGGAAATCTGCCTACTTCTCAGCATCCAGGAAGCAGAGAGTGCAGAGGAGCCCAAGAGGGAGGCAGCAAGGCCCAGATAAAGTCCCAAGGTCGTGCCCCCAAGACCCACCTAGACACACCCAGAAGTGTGTTTTACTAGATGTCTCTCATGTCCATCAAGGTGACAAGATTGACCATCACAGCGTAATGCTGATTGGAAACTCATCTTCTAAACTCTACTTGCATCATGGTTCCCTATTCTCAGACCCAACCTTGGAACCCGGCTTTTTGGGTTCCACTACAGAATATCTGCTCTTAGGGTCACAGCTCCAACCTGCCTCTCTTTCCTGATGTGACCATTCGCAGGCTCGTACTAAATCATAGGGTCCACTATCCCTCACTTGACCTACCCACCTCTGAGCCCGCTGCTCCAGATGCCCCAGAACCACAGCTGTCACCCTACTGCAGCTCACACACACATGCAAAGCTGGCGTACACCTGTGCCTTGGTTCAGTTCCCTACCTGGAATGTCTCCAGCACTATACTCAACTCCACCTTCTCAGCAGGCAGACACCCCACCCCTCTGCAAAAATAACTTTTGGCCCTTCAAGTATTCACCGATCCCCCTCTCCTCTCTTCCTTTGTACCCCACATTTTAATCTCCTTATGTTTTCACGCTTATCTCCCCAGTAGACTATGACTTTTTTTAAAGTGCCATTCCTCTCTGTATGCTCCAGTACCAGAAAGCTTCCTGGCACGTGTTAAATGTTCATTATGTGCTTGCTGAATTAATGAAAGAACAAACAAATAAATTAACATGTGTTCTTTCATTCCACCAAGAAAATATGACAGTACTTCCCTGAACATAATCCATCCACTTACACCTCAGCTTTATATAAAACTTTCTCCAAACTAGAATTTCTCCAAATGAGAATCATTCATCTGCTTTCCACCATTTCTTTCAAAATTTACCAAAAGTTCTATAATTTAACCCTTTCCATTGGGTCCTTTTCTGCCATAATCTCGATTTCACTTCACTCAGGATCAGGTTTAAGGCTTTATCTTTCTTTTACTTTAAGCATTTATTTTGTTACTTCTTTGTGTCAGATACTAAATGAGAAAAGGTAGGGGGTTTTGGTTTGGGGGCTTTAATTTATTTCTGATTTGTTTAATTTTCACAACAATGCCCATGGGTATTAATATCCATGTTTTGGCAGAAGAGAGTCAATAAATTGCCAAGGTCACACCAGTAAGGAGAGGTGAAGTCAGCATTTGAACATGGGGCTGCCACGCTCTGAGTACTTGCTCTTTACTCCTTGCCAGGGTAGGGCAGAGAAGAATATTCTAGGCTGCGTTCTCTGATTTTATATTCATTCTGAAAAGAAGTGTCATGTTTCACAGAATGAAATATTTTTAAAACCACACAACAGTTCCATCAAAATGAATGAGGCTTATGTTGGAGAAGAGACAAAGGTAAAGAAATCTAGGCTCTAAATTTAAAATTTCATCTGTTCAGAAGTAATTTTATCACCCAGGGTCCTGTTTCCTGAGGTTTAAACTGTGAGGCACCAAGTGTATGAGCATAGAGTGGATAGGGGCGGCACCAAGGAATGAATTCACAGAATCATGGACTTACTGCAACCTGCCAAATTCACTTCAAAAACATATACTCAGGTCTCAGATCCTCTCACAAAAACAACTCTCATTTTCAAGAATAGGAAGAGCAAGGGGGGTTTTACAGCGTCTTACAAGAAATTTCCATCCACTGGCTTTAAGTTTTACTTTTTATTCAAAAGCACACCATGTTTTTATGTTGAAAACTTCCTAGGAAAATGAGAGCCAGCCGTTCACACTCCAAATCAGGGTTTTGCTCTGACTGGGCAAACGGCGCGCCTCCTCATACTCTTGCTAGAGTCACTGAAACCTTTTTGATCAAAAGGAAATGATCGGTAAGTACCCCCGCTGGTTCTCAGTTCTTCTGCAGGAAGTGGAAAAACAGAGTGCTTACAATTCTGAGTATTAATATAAGATTCAAAGAACGACTTGGCACAAGAGGAAGGGTTGATCTGACAGCCAGACTCCTCCAAGTCAGAATGAGTTTGCTGAGGCCCTGATATTTATCATTTTAGAGTCTCTCTAAGAAAAGGAAAGTGAGCTTATAAACACAAATTTAATCATGATCACAAATATTTATCTTAAATGTGAAGCTGTCATGAATTATAAATTTAATATAAACTGACAAATACAAAAAGCAAAATGATCCCCCCAAAGTCACATACTTTTACTACACATTCTCTAACGATTATACACTTTTCTAATGCTCCTTTTTCTACATTTTTGAGCTTTGCATATTCTTTTAAATCACTTTTTCCTTTAAAAAAAAAACAAATTTTCTAGAGAGAAAAACAGTTGTTTTTATTTTATCTTGGTTTAAATGTAGGGTTCCTTTCAACAGCTAAAGTTTAGAATGATTTATTTTAGCTTCTTATGACAGTATTGGCAATGCTGTGTAAATTTTAAGATTGTTGTCAAATTTGGAAAAATCTCTACCAAATATTTTACATAAAGAGACTGTAAAAATCTGAGGTAGAAATGTCCACAACCTTCTGGCTCCATCCTTCTCAAATCTGGCGCTTCTACTACCCACATACTGCCAACGTTAGGCTGTTGGTAAGATGTGCTTATCACAGTGCATGTCCAGGCAGAGTGGATGAGCACACCAGCCAGTTGGAAACCTCTGGAAGTCCCTCCCACTCTGGGCAGCTACTAATAACTTACCAGTTCAAGAGAATGCTTGCCAAGCACCTAAACATCCCAGCATCAGACTTTAAATGTCTGTGTTGCACCAAAGTTCATATGGTGAAATCCTGACCTCCAAGGTAAAATGTATTAAGAGGCAGGATCTTTAGAAGGTGATTTAGTTTCTTATGCAAGAGACCCAAGAATGACCTTTCACCCTTCCCACACTGTGAGAAAACATTGAGAAAGCATCACCTATGAACAAAAAAAGGGTCCTCCCCAGACAATGACTCTGCCACACTTCGTGGTCTTGGACTTCCCAGCCTCCAGAACCATGAGAAATACATTTCTGTTGTTTACATGCCATCCAGTTTGTGGCATTCTGTTATAACTGACTGAAGGGACTAAGATGCCTAATGATCCAAAACTCAATATATCTGTAAGTGAACTGTCCCTTCACTTAGTCCCCAAATCTCCATGGCCACTCATCCCAGGGCCACTGAATAGGAGGGGCAGTCAGTGTGGAAAGAGAGCAGGGTTAACTGATCTTAGTTAAGGCATTTTGCAGATCGTACAAAGCCACATGAACACAGGAACACATTCTGCCCTTCCCAAAGCCTTAGTTGAGGCCGGTGTTCCCAGAGGGCCCTGAACTCAAGTGGCCTTTGCATCACAGTTACAGCCAGCTCATGTTCCTTATGCCCTTGGTCTTCCACTCACCATCGTGGAAAGAACGTGGCCGAGCACTTATTGAATTACTGGCCATCCCCATAGTCATAGTCACAGAATGTCAAACACTTGGTGAAGAGGGAAGACACCAGTCACAGGCAGCAGATTAGGTGCTCCCCTGGGTATCCACATGACTAATTCATTTATTTCTCATAACAGCACTGAGAAGAGTCCTTTGACACACATTAGGGAAGAGGCTCAGGGTAGATGAGCAGCACAGCAGGTCCAGGACAAGCTACGGGAGCCCTGGGCTTCTCCGTGCTCACCGGCAGCTGGCCCCAACCTTAGCCCTTTCCCCCTAATCAAAGTATCCCACAATCACTAAGAAGCAGAAAGATAAAACAAAGCACCTACAATCACATTACCTGGATGCAGCTATAGAGAAGACTTTGTTATGTTCCCATGCTTTATGGAACACAGAAGTTGAAAGCATTAAATTAAATCAATCCTTTTTCTCTCAATTATTAAAGATACATGTTCCTTGTCAAAAAGAAAAAAACCCATGACAATAATGAAACAAAAGCTGCTTACATATATTTCCTAAGGCTTTTGTAACAAAGTGCTATAGACTAAATGTCTTAATAGAAATTGATTGAGTCACAGTTCTGGAGGCCATAAGTCCCTGAAAAAAGTATTTGAGGGTCGGATGGTTCTTTTGAAACCTGTGTGAAGGAAGATTCCGTTCTATGCTTCACCATTCCAGCTTCTGGAAGTTCGCTGGCCATCTCTGGCATCCTTTGATTTATAGAAGCATGACCCTAATCTCTGTCATTACATAGTGTTGTCCCAGGATGCAGGTCTATGTCCAAATTTCTACTTCTCATAAACACACCAGTCATATTGGATTCAAGGTCCCTTCCATTCCAGTATGACCTCACTCTATTTTAACTAATGACATCTACAAAGACCCTATTTCCAAATAAGGTCACATTCTGAGAGACTGGGAAATAGGCCTTCAAAATGTGAATTTGGAGAGAAGAAACAATTCAACATGTAACTATCCCAAATCCTATAAGCCAAAGAAAGCCAATATTAGCAATTTATCATTACGTTGTTTAGAGAATATAGCTGCAAATTATTTTGGCATTCCTCCCACTAGAAGAGGGATCTATATCCCCTTTCTTTGAGTCTGTCAATTGCTATGCTCAGTGACCCTAATACTCCAGTTGTCATTGCCCTGGCACCAGAAAGGGAATGAAAGAATTCCAAATGCTTCCCACTGCCTATTATCAAGTCATCCCCAGCTTCAGTTTTATTGAGTGGTGGTTCCAGACATCACTGAATAAAGACAAACCATTCCCACTGTGCCCCATTGAAATACCAGACTCACAGGAGCTATAAACACACCAAAACAACTATCAGTTATGATGATTCATCTTCTGTCCACCTAACTAGGCTACCGGGTGCCCGTTTTTCCAGATGTGTTTCTGAGGGTGTTTCTGCATGACATTTGAATTAGTAGAAGAGGTAAAGTATGTTTCCTTCCTCCATATGGAGGGACCTCATTGGAGATGGAATAGAATGAAAAGTAAAGTAAATGAGAAATTGTTCTCTGCCTAACTTCTTGAGCAGGAATATTGGTCTTCCCTGCCCTCTGACTAGACAGTTCTCGGCACAGTATCTCGACTATAGAACTTGCTAAGCCAACATAAACTGATGTGAGGTCACACATCTAGTGAATTGCAAAAAAGAAGTTGGACTCAGGCCTTCTTACTGTAACTGCAGAACCCTCGTCTTCTGATTGCTGAAGTTCGAAGTACCATTTACACTTATGCATGTTTGTCACAAAGTGAGACCCTGCCTCTTGAAAGAAAAATCCCTCCACATGTAAATAACTACATTCTGCTTGGCCTACTTTGTAACTGTGATTTTAAAAAATAGTATTTGCTTACTGTAAAAATGTATATCTGCGTTGTAATTGCTTTACATAGTAAAGCCAGTAAAGAATTAGTGACACCTTGTGGCAAAAATTTAATTCATGTGCTACCCATTTTCAGTTGAGAGATTTGTCCGAAAGTGTTATCCTCTTCACTAAAGTCAAATAATAACAAAACTTCTTGAAAGAATGATCTAGGATTACCAGCTCTACTTCTGTAATTAGATATTCTCTTCTGTTACTATATTTAGGCTTGCATTCTCCCACCTTAGAGAAACTGTCAACCATCAAATTCTCTTCTGACTGTAAAGTTTAAAAATGACTTCCCTGTTAGCAAACCCAGTGGTTACTTCTCAAGTCTCATCTTCTTAACATTATAGTATGTTTGACATGCTGACCACACTGTTCCTGAAATCTCTGGTTCAGAAAGACCACACTCCATTTCCCTCCTACCTTTTAGATCTTTGGAGTCCTCTAAACACTTGTGGGTGTCAAGTTTCTCTCTCTTGACCTTTCCATGAGTCTCCAGACTCACACCCCTAAGGTGCCAACATAATGTATGCATATGGGTATCCAGTAGCACCTTAAGATTAGCATGTTCAAAACAGACCTCTTGACTTCCTACTCCTTCCAATAACCTACTGCATCTTGGTGAATGGCATGAGTATTGTGTCATTTTACTCAAGCCAAAAACTTAGGGGTCATACTGTATTCCTCTGTTCTTCACCCCCACAGCTAATCCATTCATAGGTTATGCTCCACATAATAATCCATTCATAGTGCATGTTCCACAATGTCTCAAACACATCATTTCTCTTCATTTTCCCTACTAGCATCCTAATTTAGCCACTGCCACTCTCTAAGCTGCTGCAAGGCCTTCTTAACTAGTACCGTACTCTTTCTCACTCTCAACTCATTCTTCATATAGCAATCGGTAACTTTGTAGCCTGTAACTCAGGTCATGTCAGCTGCCCTTAGAACCACTGAGTGGTTCCTCTTAATCCCAACTCCCCAATCCCACTCCCATCCCATAAGGTCCTACTGAGTTGACACCTAGCATCCTCTGCAAACTCTGAAAGCTCATTTCCAATGACTCTCTCCTTGTGTTCCACATCTGAGCCACCTGGACCTCCTTCTGCTCCTACACATGACAGGCTCGCTCAGCCTTGTGCCTTCCTCTGGAGTAGTATTCCAGCTACCATAATGTCTGGACTACTGTCCCCAAAACTTCATGTGGTTCATTCCTTGCTCTGAGGTTTCTGCTAAATATTATCTTCTTGGCCTCTCCTACTCTTAACAACCTAATTTATTTTCATCACTGCTTTTTTCATTCCCCCCAAATTTCTTCTTTTATTATTTTCTGGTTTATTTTTCTATTATCTTCTTCCCTCCATTAGGATGAAAGTTCCATCTGTCCTTGGCTCTTGCAATAGTGCTTGGTACAGAGAACCTGCTTCATGTCTGTTGAATGGTAAACTGCCCTAAACTCTCTTTTGCATCTTTATTCATGCTTAAAACAGTCTGTAAATTGGGCGTGGTGGCACATGCCTGTAATCCCAGCACTCAGGAGGCTGAGGCAGGAGGATCACCATGAGTTCAAGGCCAGCCTGGGCTACAAAGTTAGTTCAAAGCTAGCCAGAACTACATAGCGACACCCTGTCTAAGGAAAAAAAAAAAAAAAACACCCTGAAACATTGGCCTTATGTTCATTTTTTACATCAAAAATGAAAAGACACTGTCTTTTTTGTCCTTAAACCGTACACGTCTGATATCCAATCAGGCAGTGTACTGTCTCAGCCACACATGAACCTATATGGTAGGGTCACCAACATCAGCAGGACATGGCCCATACCCTCCAGCAACTCACAGATTTACTGAGGTAAGAAAGATGTTAACAGAAGCCTGTAAAGTCACATGGTGAGTAAGAGACAGCAATATGGTACAGGGATGTGTGAACCCAAGTTAGAGGCATCAGAAACGTCTTCCTAGAGAAAATAATGAAGTCTGAGGCTTAAAGAGTGAGTATAAAATTATCTAGGAGGAGGGACAAAGAGAAAACAAAGGGCAGATGTGGAGGTGGAAATGCGCTGTAACAGTGGACCACAAGTTCTCAGCTCTGCTGAGAAAAAAGGACAAGGCACAAACAAGTAACATTTGAGATTGAAAATAGGTAGTAACAAGACAGCGACAAGCTATGGTGTCGTTTAAGAAGTTTGAACTTAATTAGGTAATGCGTTTATGGAAATGCTAGAGGAGGCCACCAGCATGGCCAGTTATGTTTTTCTGTGTCATCCTATGGCTCCATAGAAGATGCAATTTAGGATATATGGGGTTGCAATGATCAGGAAAAAGCCTGGTGTCTTAGTTACTTTTCTTTTGTTCCTGAGACAAAATACCCAATGCTCAAAATGGAAGAAAGAAAAAGTTTATTTAGCTTACAGTTTGTGGAGGTTTCAGTCCATACTTGGCTGGTTCTGAGGCAGAGTGGTACATGGCAGAGGGCAAACTGTTCAGGGCAGCAGAGCACAGAGAAACCAACCAGCCAAAGGGAGGAATGGCTGCAAAACAGCCTCCTTTTCTCCCCTACATTGTAAACAGCCTACCCCCACCCAGGGGTCGTGAACCTCTCACACAATCTCCATGCCCTCCTCTTGGACAGGCTCAGGATGTTTACAAAGTAAGCACCCAAGCTTCCTCCTGAATCATTCAGCTAAACCTCTAGATTCCCCAAGCTGACACAATGTATCAACGATAACACTCCACCCTTTGTCAACTTGACAATTATACACATTTCCTTAAACCAGTTTCCATATATAAAGCCATTATATATTAGAACCATAACATTTTGCCCCCGTACAAATGAAGATTAAACACTTCCAACATTTAAAGGCACAAAATAAACATTACCACTCCAAAAGGTACCAACAGGGTAATATAGAGCATTGGGACCAAAGCAAGTCCAAAATCCAGCAGGGCTAACATTATGTCCTATAATTCCACATCCAGCATCTGAAGCAACTTGTGGCACATTGTAAGCTCCAAAGGGCTTGCGTGAAACCACCCCTATGGCGCTTCTGGTGGTTACAGCCTCCACAGCTTCTCTCTTAAGCCTGCTTTGCTCCCTCTTTGCAGCTTTCCTTACATGATCCACGGTCCTGTCTTCTCTAAACTTCTGAGGTCTCCCGGGCACCTTTTGCTTCACACTCACAGCCTCACATATTGCCCCCTCCTGGGCACATTGCCTGGCCTTCCAGCCCTTCTCAAATCTGAGTGGAAGCCTCTTTAACCTCAGAACTCTTGCATTTTCCTTGCACCTAAAGCCAGGGCCACGTGGATGATGCCAAGGTCTGCTGCCACCTGGAGCAGTAGCCAAACTTTCCTCTCTCTTGGCCATAGGAGTCAAGTGCCTGGATTGCTGGGCACACTGAATCCAATCCTGAGGAGCAAATTCTCTATGCGGCCTCCATTCTGGAACTTGGTGCGGCTGCCGCCGCTGTTCTGGAACATGGTGCTCTTTAGCTTCCTTCTCAAGGCAAGGTCTCTCACCTTTACAGTTTTGAGGCTGCAAAGGGTGTAGACTTGCTTGTTGTGATGCCCTCAAGCCATCTTTTCCATTCTCTTGTTCCTTCATAGCAATAGAGATCATTTCAGCCTTATCTTTGCAGTCCACAGTTTTACTGGAGCTTCCTTTCTGGCCAAACTCACATTTTAAATCATTCTGCTGGGCTCTTTGCTCTTGATTGTCAATATAGATCTGGCTGAAAGCCCCCAACAATAGCCATGCCACTGCCCCAACGTTCGACTGCCTTGAAATTTCTTTTGCCAGATTAATCAGTTCGCTGCTGCCCTTAATCTCAGTCTTAGGCAAAGTCTCTGGACACGAGCAAAATGTAGATAAACTTTCTGCCAAGCCATACCATACATGACTTGGAGTCCAACAGCAAATGCAGTCCTTCTTTCCAACAGAAACCTCCTGAACCTAGTCTTTAAAGGCAGGATTTCCACTGGCCTTCTGGTCTTCCAAACTTTGACCAGAATCTCCCATACAGAACAGCCAAAGGCGTTCCAGTGCATCCCTTTCAGGAGACATCTCTGAACCTTTCCAAGCTCTTCCCACAAGCCATTTCCAAAGGCTCTTGAACCACATGGTCAGGTATAGTCACAGCAACAATCCCATTTCTGACACCAAATTCTGTCTTGGTTACTTTTCTTTTGTTGCTGAGACAAAATACCCAACGCTCAAAATGAAGGAAGGAAAGGTTTATTTAGCTTACAGTTTGTGGAGGTTTCAGTCCATACTTGGCTGGTTCTGAGGCAGAATGGCACATGGCAGAGGGCAAACTGTTTAGGGCAGCAGAGCACAGAAAAACCAACCAGCCAAAGGGAGGAATGGCGGCAAAACAGCCTCCTTTTCTCCCCTACATTGTAAACAGCCTACCCCCACCCAGGGGGCATGTACCTCTCACACAATCTGCATGCCCTCCTCTTGGACAGGCTCAGGATGTTTACAAAGTAAGCACCCCAGCTTCCTCCTGAATCACTCAGCTAAACCTCTAGATTCCCCAAGTTGACACAATGTATCACCCATAACACCTGGTAAGAATAGTAAGGAATTTTTTTAAAAGAGAGAGAACTGAGAATTTTCTAAAAAACACATAGGAGGTAATGGACTTAGTGAGTACTAGGATACTGAGAAAGAGGAATCAGGAAGGGGAGCAAGGAAAGGTGAGAAACAAGAGGTTTGGGAATGGAAAGATAAAGAGCACTTGTTGACCCTTTGGGGCCTGTGTTCTAGGATCAAACAGACAAGGTATTCAGTTTTGTTTCTGCTACTTATATTATTTTAAAATGTACTTGAACTTTCTAAGCTTCAGGTCTCTTGTAAATTAATCAGGAATAATACCAAAGAGGAATAATAGCAGAATCTATCTCCGAAGGTCATTATAAAAACTAAATGACCATGTAATACAGCATCCAGTGATGGTTCCCTCCATCTCCTCTGTAATTCGGTATTTCCTTCACTGATTTTGTTATAACAAATATGAAGATGTTATACAGCATCCAGTGCCAATTCCCTATTATCTTCTCTATAACTTGGTATTTTCTGTATTGTTTCTGTGTTATTCTGGTTTCTTTTGTCTTAAAAATTAAAAAATTTTTTAAAATAATTTAATAAAACTAAACGAGCCCACGTGTGGTGGTGCACACCTGTAATTCCAGCATGCAGGAGGGTGAGGCAGGAGGATCTCTGAGAGGTTGAAGCCACCCTGGGCTACACAGTGAGTCCAAGGCCAACTTGAGCTACATAGTGAGACCCTGTCTCAGAAATTGATTAATTTTAATTTTAATTTTACAAAAATGACATCATGTATGTGAAATGTTTATCATACCAGAAGCTTCATTAATATTAAGGAATTTTAAATTATCATCAATCTCCCTATGTCTGTGGTCATGGACCTATCACTCCTCCTCTAACTATGAGCTCTCCTCGTTTCTAGGCAAAAGCAAGACCTCTACTTGAGCATAAAAGCCCATCCGTCCTTTGCCATATCATTGCACCAATTCTCCCTGCTCTTGACCATGTCCTTCACCCTTCCCTCTTTCCTGAGTCTACCCTATAAACATGTACTCAATCAATATGCCTATTAAAAATATAAAACCTTCTCTTGGCTCAATTTCTTTCTGGCTACCAATCCATTGCTTCCTTTTTCTTTTTAGCGAATCTCTGTAAGCATTGGGAATGCAGAGAGAATACAGATGAACATTTGAGCTACTCCAAGCTTAAAATACCATCTGTATGCTACTGGGTCAAAAATCTTTATCTCTGCCCTGGCTGAATCCCCTGGAACTCCAGACTCCCATATTGATCTATCTACTCAACCACATCCACTTGGACTGTGGAATGTGACTCTCAAGTTTAATGTTCCCAAAGCTGAGTTTCTAATGCTCATCCCAAACCCATCCCTCTCCAGCATTTCCTGTATCAGTAAATGGCAACTCACTCATCCAGTTACTCTGGTCAATAGTCTTGGAGTGGCCTCTAGCTAGGACTGACTAGCTTTAGTCAGACCAAGCTTTCCAAAGGAAAAACTAAAATCTGTAGAAACAAAACAACAAAATCCACCAAAATCACCCAAGTTATCTGAAGGCATTGGAGAGCAATCAATATGTTCAAGATATGAGGACCTTGGATTCCAGCAAGGAGAGAAATATATAAAGTGGTGTGGAGCTTTTCCATTGCTTTGTCTGCTGCAGAAGGTGCTGAATTTCTGTACACAGCATTTAGGCAGCGCCTTAAGAGGTGTCAGGAGCATTTTAGACCTGGAGAGTTGAAAACTGGAGTTGAGAGCTATAGGCAGGAATTGAAGAGACAAGACCCAAAAGATAAAGAGAATTCAGAGAAGGCCACCTGACACTCCCTTGGCTCTTAATCTTTGAGATTTTGTAGCTTTCTAAACTGGAAGGGCACTAGCAAACAAGAAACGAAACAGCTACTAAGTGAATAAAAGGCTCAGGAAACTTTGCAATGGTCTCAAAGCACTAATACAAAAAAGGGAAACCAGTTAAATACCCCAAGATTCCTTGTTGAGAGAGAACAGAAAGTATCAGGGCACTGGCCTAGGACCATCAATCTCCTGCTCAAGGATACAATGACAGGATAAAATACAGACCAAAAAAAAAAAAAAAAGATATATATATATATATATATATATATATATATATATAAAAAACAAGGGAACCAGGATGGTTGTTATGGTTGATACATTGTGTCAACTTGGGGAATCTAGAGGTTTAGCTGAGTGATTCAGGAGGAAGCTGGGGTGCTTACTTTGTAAACATCCTGAGCCTGTGGAAGAGGAGGGCATGGAGATTGTGTGAGAGGT